>OX359289.1:76505228-76800228 GCA_947179395.2 Pulicaria dysenterica | reverse complement strand
TATTCAATCTTCACTTTTATCTTCTACAAATCATCAAAAGATTAATCCCGTGAAACGGATCGATCCTTTGTATCAGTACAAAGTTATAAAATGAAATACAAAAGATATGGGAAACAAATTAAAATGCTGAACTAAAAACTTGAGAACAGATTTTTAAAAACACACCTTTTTATTGGAATATCATACAAGGGAGGGAGAGTTCGTCGTGTGCTCCAAAAGCAAACTTACAAGCCTTTATATAGGCAAAACCATTTTACAATCACAAAGACTAAGGCCTATAATGGCCGGCATGCTTCAATAATTTACAAGCTTTACAAAAAGCGGATAACGTTGTCTAACCATAATAATGAGGACACCGCACCTCGATGATAAGGATAGCAAACCTAAACAAAGACAACATACCAACGATAGGGATACTACACCAATAAGGCAAGTACAACATACTACTGTTATATATATTATCTCCAATTATGTAGCTTCATAACTATGTCTTCCCAAAAAAAGATCATCAAATTTCTTCCAATACTCATAACAAGAATTACCATACACATGACCTTTATAACATGTATTGTACTAACACAGACAATAAAGCAATTGTAGAAGGAACTAATTAATCACTTTTAGTAGTAAAAAGCAAGCGCTAAAGCAATTTCAAATCACTATCACATACTCACACCAAGAATTAAAGGATTAAAGGAAATAAGAACCTTGTAAGGACTAACCTTTCTTGACGCCTAAAATTCGGTTTCTAACAACACACCTCCCATCACAAATAGCTTATGAAGCTTCTGCAACTCACTACAAAAACCATTTTAAATACAAAAACTCTAGAGATATTAGTATCAGCCATTCCACACAACAATGATAAATAAGCAACAAAAATAGGTATTAAATGAGCAATAAATTTATATTTCGATTCAAAAATAATAGATCTAGAATAAACAAAAACTGGTTAACTAAGGGTACCTCGATTCTAGGCCTCGTATGATGCTAAATCAGTGATAATCGTGACCTCCTTTTTGATCCGTCACTCGGCAGTCGCAATCGAAGTGTCGAAGGAGAAAGCAGCCGCAATCGAAGTCTCGAAGGAGAATAGCAGTCATGCGTCGATGGCCTCATATGATGCTAAATCAGTGATAATCGTGACATCCTTTTTGACCCGTCACTCACCAGTCGCAATCGAAGTGTCGAAGGAGAATAGTGGTCGTAAATGAAGTCTCGAAGGAGAATAATAGTCCTGCATCGAAGTCTCGAAGAACCGAAGACTTTGCGGCGGTGCCCCATGTGGAAAAGGAGGAAGCCCTAATTCTCGACTAAGGGTACGTGGGCTTTGAGGCGTGAAATGTTCAAAATCCAATTCAAAAACCTAGAATTATGTGTGTGTGTGTATATATATATATATATATTATTAATTAACTATATTTATTATATACATATATATATCAGGTTTCTTGTTCAATTGTTATATAATTTAATAATTTATTATCTATTCTTAAAAAAATATACCTTTACTTATAATGGAGTTTGGTTATAAAATTTATTTGATGAAAGGATTATCGATTAAGAATTATGAATTATTAGTATTTAAAATTATAATATTACCTAAATAATTATCATTCCTTCTGACATATATTAAAATTTAATTTTGTTATTTCTTTTAATTGCTAATGTCGATTTAAATGCTAAAAGTATTTGTCTTTTTAAGTAATTCTTTTTGTAGATTAAAAATCCAAACATCTATGAAGTTATTTCTCAATTCGAACACGTTATGGTTTGTTTACGATAAATGTTGTGAAGGTTTATTCCATCTACAAGGATATGATAGAAAGCAAATTATATTTGTTTATACTCGATAGAAATATAAGTGATTATAAAACTATCCAAATTAATTAATACCCATACGTATATATGATGTAATAAATTATTAAATACCTTGTGTGTGTTAGAGAGATCGAGCTGTGGCTATTGTTTGTGCTGATCTTGTTGAACAGTATGATGCGCTTAATCTGGAAGGGTTTGTGTTTGTGATCGAGCGCTTTGAGTTCAACAGACGTGGTTATGATGATTTCCCAAGATATGATGGCTTTTCAATACACCGTGCTGAATGGACGCTATTGATTAATAAAAAAACCAAATTCTCTCGATTGGATATTAAGGATACTAAACTAGAGCTTCCAACGTATCCTAAACCGCCTACATTTGACATGTTGCTCAATGATAAAACAAAGAGAAAAATGTTGATCGGTAATGTATTTTTTATTTCAATATCTTTTTTTGGTATAAAAATTATAAATTAACATTTGGTAATTTTTTGTGTCTTGTTTTAGACGTTGTTGGAAAAATTATGGAGGAAAGCTTATAAGATTTAGAGCTTACTAGAAAGAGCATAGACCGTCCTTTGTAGAACTAATGTTGAAGGTTATGACATAAGTCTGTTAGATCTTAAAAAGTGAGGGGTGTAAAATGTAACTTCCCCAAGGCTATAAAAGGCCTTGGTGCAATTAATGAATTAAGCTTTGCATTCATATTCTAACAAATTCCAAGGTGTTTGTGTGTGTTCTTCTTTGCCATCGCATTGCTTCATCCATATTTTAAGACCATCAATTGGTATCAGAGCCATTTTCTTCTTTGAAATTGGTTCTCGATTTGACATTCAATCATTTGCAATCATTCTCTCAATCAAATCAAGTACAAATGATGAACTCTGCATCGATTTCAGTGCATTAAAGGTAAAAACGTACTGTTCTTCGTCTGAATTCGATCTTCTCGAAGTTTGTGCATAATCGATTGAAGAAACATGAATTAATCATTGGTGATTCACTGTTCAATCATTGCTAGAAAAGTACTTTCATCTTCGATTAAGATATACTCTGTTTACTGTTTATCTAAAGGTTGGAATTATTTTGTTTAAAATCGAACATCATTCTTCTCTAATCATTGGATAGATGAGTACAATTGATTAGCAATCATAATTTGCTGCACTTATTGTCATAAATCAATAGTCACATCAAATGTTCTTCGGAAAAGTGAAGTTTTGAAAAATGGAAGTTTCAGGTTGACGTCGATTTGGAATTTACGAGTTTGAATTAGAGAATTGTTTTTTAATTCAAATTGATTATGTCACACTTGGCAATCTTTAATTTGTACTTTGCAAGTTATTTTGAAAAGAATGATTGGATAAATCATTGCTTTCTGAAACTTTGAAGTTTGAGCTGAAGAACACCAAGAACATTTCAGATCTAAGATTTCAATCTGTTGATTTGAAAAACACCTACGAAAAGGTGTTTGAGGGTGAAAGTTTGTTGTGATTGGAAAGATTGTTACTAATCGTTGGGGGTAGGTGTAATAGACAAGTTCGATTACTGATCTACTGCGATTACTGACCTAGTGCGATTGCATTGAATTCGAACTGTTAATTGTGCAAGTATTGATCAAAATTAGAATCGCAGCCAAATCACAAATATTCGCATTGACTTTCTAGTTTGACTACGATTCACGATACTAGATACAAGTTTCAAGTGGGAATTCAGAGATTCGCATTAAATTGTTGCATTCGATTATTTAGTCTGCCTTCAGTTTGATAGTTAAATTGCATTCGTGGTGAATTCGCATTCGATTGAGAATTCGCATTCGATTGATTGTATTCGCAGTCGATTGATCAAAGTTGGAAAACCAAATTGCATTGATTAGATTCGCATTCGATTAAGGGATTCGCATACGATTGGAAGATTCGCATTGGATTTCATCAGTTTATAATTTCAAAGAAGAATCGATCATCATGTCTAGTTCAAATGAGATGCTTGCGATTGGCACTGATACAAAACCCCCGGTTTTGTTCAGAAATGATTATCATGTGTGGAAGGGAAGGTTTATGGACTTTCTAGAACACAATGATACATACGGTGAAGCTATGAGGGATTGCATTGAAAATGGTAACAAACAATTTCTCAAAGTCATTCCTGCAATTCCTGGTAACAATCCTGAAATTACTGCTGAAAGGAGAGAAAAATCATTTGATGAGCTCACTTCTTAAGAAAAAGAAATCAAAAAGGCTGAAAGAATGGCCAAGTATTATGTCAAACAAGGTTTATTATCTGAGATATATACTAAAGTAGATAGTCTTGAGACTGCGAAACAAATCTGGGATGAGCTGAAAAGACAACTACAAGGTACTGAACAGGGTGAATACATCAAGAAGACTCAACTGGTGAATAGCTTTCATGACTTCTCTGCTAAGGAAAGTGAATTACTTCATGATACTTACAGCCGCTTTTGCAGACTGATGAATAAACTTTGATCAAACAAAATACCACGATCAGATTTGGATCAGAATTGTGTATTTCTGAAGTCTCTGGGAAGTGAATGGAGCGAGCATGTGAAGTTATACAAACATGTCAACAAAGATCTGACATAAGTAACCTTCCATAACATCTTTGAAGATCCAAATCAGTATCAGTCAGAAGTCTCAAAGTCTTCATCTATGGTGTCTCCAGCTGATCCTCTGGCTCTGGTAGCTGCTGATAAACATCCCAGAGAACACACAAGATCTACAAAATTTAAACAGATTGTTTTCAGTGAATCGGATCCTGAAGATTCAGATTCAGACTCTGTGGAAGCAGCTATTCAGGCTTTATCATTTGTCACTCAAACCTTCAAGAATCGGTTTAACAAGACCAACAACAAGCAAATGTTCACTTCTGGATCAAGGCGTCCTGAGAACTACAGGTCTATTGACAAACCAAAATTTCAACGGGAAGAGAAGAAGGTGGAAAAAAAAGGTGAGATGAAATGTTACAACTGTGGAGGATCAGGACATCTTATCAGAAAATGTCCTCAGAAGAAAACCAAGGATGCTGAATATTATAAACAAAAGTACCGCCTGTCCAAACAAAAGAAGGCTGGGAAAGCATTAATGGTCGAGGAAGATCAATTTTTGTCTAATACAGATTCTGACAGTGATATTGAAGCTGAAGAGCATGCTCAATTCTGCTTTATGGGAACGAATGGAGAGTCAGATGAGGAGAACAACCCTACTTTTGACAAGTCAGAATCAGAGACAGATCAGGTAAATACTAACATTGATTTGCTTGCAGGTTTTAATAATGCCCATGTTCAAACCATTCTTAAAAAGATGAAAAACCTAGAATCAAGTGTTAGTAATCTGAAAAGTAGAAACAAATCTCTAAAACAAGTAATTTAAAGTCAAGATCAAGAGGCACAGGGAATAATTGATCAACTTGAAAAGGATTTACAACAGTCAAAAGATCAATTAAAAACAACAAGCTCCAAACTTTCTGATTTGACAAATGAGACACAAACCATCATCCACGATCTTCAGGCTGAACGTGTGAGTGCTGAAAAGAATTCTGAGATCCTTTAAATTAAAAATTCTGAATTGTTCACTAAAATAAAACAGCTTGAAGATTTTATCATTAAAAGGAATCAAAGTGAACAAACAATTTTCATGCACAAACAAAAATAAAGACCTTACAGTCGTTGGACGTTTGAAGGGTTAGGATTTGACAATCCTCATGTGTTAGATAAAGTCACGTGTAAACAACTTTTCAACGTTGATCTGTTCAATCTGGGTCTGACAGCAAGAATGAAGTTTGTCGGCCAAGAAGAGGCATAGGCCGAGGAGGAGGTTAAAAGATGTCTTCAGAAGCATGCTGAAATATCTTTTGATTACGCTGCCTTGAATGCATCATATAACTCCGAACTACCAATGACTTCAATTTCCACACACACTTCTTCTGTTTATACAGATGAAGAATTGTATGCACCTCCAGTTTTCAAACCTTTGTTAGAGTATATTCCTTCTTGTGAGTTGTTAAAGCGATTCTACACTCTTCAGGAGTATTGCTTTACATCTCAGATAATCAATGATATCTCTTCTTTGGTTCTCTCAAACACATCAACTTCTGATAATCTTTGCTCCACAGTTCATACTACATCTACTTCAGATTCTGATCTACATATTGAGCTTTTCATTCTTACTCGTCAAGTTGAGGAATTGACATTGGCAAATGAAGTTCTTTGCTCTACGTTGTCCCAAGTTCGACAAGCTGATGAAGAAATCATTGATAGATTGTGTGTAGAGAAATTTGAACTTAAATATCAAATCCAAAGGCTGAGATCAACTCCAAGCACGAATAACGATTATGATGCACAGGATTACTTTTATCAGCATTCATCTTTAACTGGTCAGACAACAACCAATGATGTGCCATAAGTTTCACCAGTTCCTCAATCAGTTACTCCAGTACCATCTGTTCCAATCTCAATTGTTAAAAATAAATTAAAACATGCAATTCACAAATGTCCTTACTCATCATCTCTTTTCAATGAGACTCCAGAAACTTCAGCTGCAGCTGCACGTCGTCCTAGAGTAACAACTAATGTGTTTGTTGTACCTGCAGATGTGAAGAAAGCAGACATGAAGAATCCAATAAAAGCGAAATGGAAAAGGGTCATACCTAAGTCAAATAGGATATGTACCACATCTTCTTCAGTTTGTGAAAACATTTTGATGTTTAGAAACACATGTTTATCGTTTAATGAAACAGAAAAAGTTGCTTTAAATATGTTTTGCATGAGTAATGGTTGTATGCATGGTCATTGTGAATATAAATGTGAATATGATCAACTCAGAAAATCTTTTGGAATCAAACCATGTGCTCATTGGTCATACTTTTATGCGAATCAAGTTATCTTTCCATTTTTAAATTCCAAAGGAGCTGTTTTGCACATCTCAATCACCAAACGTCAAGCACATGTGTTTAAACAGTTAAACAAGTCTCACCGCTTGCTAACTGCCCGTGAACTGCAAGCATATCAAAATCATGGATATCAAGCACTATACTCTGCATGGCTTGCTCGTGAACAGGAACTCAGACACAAAGCATATTCCAAACGTGGTTCATTCTTGAAATCTCAAACGAGGATGGCTCAAAGGTCTACTCCTGGTATTCCAAAAATCCAACGTCCTCTTAAGGTCAAGAAGTTCAATTCTTCTTCTAAGCATTCTGCTTCTCAGTGGATTTCCAAGTCAATCGCTTCCGCAACATGTTCTACTCGTACATCTTCTAAACTCTCTTCGACCTTGTCTCATAGGGTCACTGCACCATTGCAACAAAAACCCAAACAAGTTAATCCAGACAAGAAAGTAATCTCTAAATGGATTCTAAAGCAAACATCCAGTGACGTCATAAATAATACATCACATTCACATCTAGATACAACAACCCATTCTGCATCAACTGAGACATCAGGACCCATTCATACATGGGGACCTAAATCTTCTTTATTTTCTTTTTGCAGGAACCTGATTTATGGTACCTGGACTCCGGTTGCACAAAACATATGACGGGGGACAAACGTCTTCTCAAAAATTATGTTTCTAAGTACTCCGGAAATGTAAGATTTGGGAATGACAATGTTGCACCAATTTTGGAGTACGGAGATATTGTAAAGAAAAATATAAAAATAAAAAAGGTTTCCTATGTAGAAGGATTGGGTCATAATCTCTTCAGTATCGGAAAATTCTGCGACAAAGATTTGGAAATGGTATTCAAAAGGAATTCTTGTTCAGTATCTGCAGAATCTGGTGATACTCTTCTCTCAGGATCAAGAAAATCCAACTTATACTCCATCGATCTGAACAACTATAATACCCCCACTTCCATCTGTTTATTGTCCGAAGCATCTTCAAATTTAACCTGGCAATGGCACATAAAATTGTCTCATCTGAATTTCAAAGTTATCAACAAGTATTTTCATATATTTGGTTATAGGTGCTATGTGCTTCATGATAAAGCTAACCTAAGAAAATTTGCACCAAAAGCAGATGAAGCAATTTTCCTTGGTTATTCACAAGAGTCAAAAGCATATAGAGTTTTTAACAAAGAACTAAAACTATACAAGAAAGCATAAACATTACATTTGATGATTCATTAAATGTCCTTTCAGTTCCACCTGTACATTCAAAAATCGCTTCTGAACATCTCCGTTCAGAACCGGGTCTTCAAATACAAGATACAAACATTGCAACTAGTTCAAATGATAATGATCTAGATTTTATGTTTGATATCTTTCATTCTGAATCTAATCCTGTTCAAACTGTTTCCAGGACTGAACCGGTTCCTCAAGAAAGTGTTACTCTTACTCCTCCAACAGTAACAGCATCAAATCCGTTTATTGATTTTCCTCTTGAAGATACAACATCTGGTTCAATTACACGTCCTGCAGAGGCCACTCCAGACATAGAATTTGAGAGTCCGCCTATTTTCGATTTAGATCCAAATCTGTCTCCAGAAGCTGAGAATCAATTACCCTGTTGGGACATTTTCTTTCCTTCGGCTTCAACTCCCACCGACCCTAAATGGACAAGACATCATCCTGCAAAATAAATTATTGGCAATCCCAATGATGGTGTTCGTACAAGATCTGCAACGGCAAACGAGTGTTTGTATTCCAATTTCCTGAGTATCATTGAACCCACAAAGGTCTCAAATGCACTGGATGATACAGATTGGGTTATCGCCATGAAAGAGGAGCTTAATCAATTTGATAGACTTGCAGTCTGGCGATTAGTGCCACTTCCGCATGGGAAATCTGTGGTAGGAACGAAGTGGATCTTCAAAAACAAACGGGATTCTGATGGTGTACTTGTCCGCAACAAAGCTCGACTTGTAGCCAAAGGCTATAATCAACAGGAAGGCATTGGCTATGACGAAATGTTTGCTCCTGTAGCCAGAATTGAAGCCATTCGTCTTTTTCTCGCATATGCTGCAAGTCGAAGTTTCAAAGTTTTTCAGATGGATGTGAAAACTGCTTTTCTAAATGGTATCCTTAAGGAAGAAGTGTATGTTTCACAACCTGAAGGATTTGTTAACCCTCAACATCCAAATCATGTCTATATTCTGGATAAGGCATTATATGGTTTAAAACAAGCACCTCGTGCATGGTATGATGTCTTATCTGAATATCTACTTAAACAGGGTTACACCAAAGGAACATCTGACACTACACTATTCATAAAGGCCAGAGGTAAAGATAAAATTTTTGTGCAAATCTACGTTGACAATATTATCTCTGGCTCAACAAACCCGAAGTATAGTGATGAATTTGCAAAGACAATGGCAAATAGATTTCAGATGAGCATTATGGGGGAAATGTCCTTTTTCCTGGGTCTACAAGTGAAACAACTGATCAATGGTATTTTTATCAGTCAATCAAAGTACATCAAAGACTTGCTCAAAAAGTATGACATGCTCACCTGCTCAACCCTGTCAACTCCTATGGCTGCTAAAACAAAGTTATCTGCTGATCTGGTTGGTCCATCTGTAGATCTGAAGACCTATAGGGGTATGATTGGTTCATTACTGTACTTGACGGCGAGCAGACCCGACATTATGTTTTCAACTTGCTTATGTGCTCGCTTCCAGGCCAATCCCAAAGAGTCGCATCTACTAGCAGTCAAGCGGATTTTTCGGAATCTAAAAGTAACTATAGACCTAGGTTTGTGGTATCCTCGTTATTCAAATCTTAACTTGCATGCGTACTCTGATTCAGACTATACCGGGTGCATGATAGATAAAAAGAGTACCTCTGGCAGTGTGCATTTCTTGGGGGATCGCTTAGTCTGCTGGGCTTCGAAGAAACAAAATTGTGTATCTACATCCACTGCTGAAGCTGAATATGTTGCAGCTGCAATGTGTTGTTCACAGAGTTTGTGGATCAGGACACAATTATCAGATTTTGGCCCACATTATGACAAGATTCCACTGTTTTGTGATTCGCAATCTGCCATTGCCATTTCATGCAATCCGGTACACCATTCTAAAACCAAACACATTGACATCAGATATCACTTTATTAAAAATAATGTGGAAAAAGGACTCAATGAACTTCAGTATGTTCATACTGACAATCAGTTGGGTGACTTATTTACTAAACCATTGGACGAATCTCGTTTCAAGGATCTAGTCTCTAAGCTTGGCATGCTTAATATGCATGTATGACATACTCCTTATGCTTTTTCCTTATCCTTCTTTTTGGTTTTTGAATTGGTATTACACAGTTTGATCGTTTTGCAGGTCTTTATTCAAGAAAATAAGGGGGAGTGTCTATATCTTTACACATACTGCATATGTGTAGGGGGAGAACTGTAGATATTTTAGAATACATGACTTTTTGTCTCTCACTCAATCTATATCTTTGAAAAACCTGAAAATTTTGATGCACAGATTGAGGGGGAGTTTTTACTATGTATTTTAGAAATAAAGAAAATAGGAAATTAAAAAGAGAGAATTGGAAATTTGGAAAAATAAAATTACAAGTCACAAATGCGAAGGTTGATAAATGGATCGCATTCGAATTAATGACGTAATTCGTAAAAAGGCCATTCGCATGCAATTCAATTATGGTTCATTTGGCGAGTCGATCGCATGCGACCCTCACAATCGCATGCAATCCACATGTACGGTTACACGAATTCAAATATCATAGTCCGATTCATTTGGATAGACACGATCGCATGCGATCCCTTCACACGGTCAGTACTTGGACAACACTTGATCGCATGCGATTCACTCATCTCACACGATCGCATATGATTCCTTCACTAAGTTCCATTCGCATGCGATTCCTTCACTAGACTACATTCGCATACGAATCTCTTCACAGTTTCAAAGGAGAAACTGTCACCCACCTAAAGTATTGGGAAATTTGCTAAGTCATTGAAACTGTTGGATATGCAAAGGTAAAACTGTTAGATTGGTTTGTGAAAACAGTTATAACTAACAGTTGTTGCAAGTTTTACAACTGTTAATACAAAAGTTCAAAACTGTTAGTTCAATTATACACAACTGTTTGAAGACCTTGAAGTGAAGACTGTTAGAAGAAATTCAGAACTATTTATTCAACAAACAGTTGCTGTTGAGCTATTTATGGAAAATGCTATCTTTGTGGATTTGAAGTATATCTTGATCAAGTTTGAAGATTATCAAGATTATCTCGGAAGATAGAAGATTACCTAACTTTCAACTATTCAAGGAGGATCAAGAGTCTATAAATACTTGGAATAATATATCGTATTAGTATCTCTTAATCATAGCAATTTTACGCATTCGTACTTCATTGTTAACTTGTTTTCAGAAAGTGTGTTAACCTCTAAGTTTCATAGAAACCTAAAAACAAACTGTGTTCTTCGTCTAACAAAAGAGTTAGATTAGAGGTGTTGGTGAATATTGTAATCATCATTGGTTATTAATAAACATCTTGAATTCAAAAGTATTTTCTTGTCTTATTATTGAATTGGTCTTGTGATAAAACCTTAAACATCAATTAAGTGTGATTCCGCAACTTCTTAGTTGATTGTGATCAAACTGAAATATTATCTTTAAACGACTCTGATTTAATTCTTAAAGATAATTCTTGTTATTGATATTTGGTAATATCCGATCCTGACAAGTGGTATCAGAGCCTTTTCATTAAGGCTCCTTTGATCACTATTTGAAGGTTTTTCACAGATCTGTTGTGTTTAGTTATTTAAAGTGTGTCTAAATATTTTCGTGTGTTTTTCATTCATATCATTGCAATGGAGTCTGTTGGATCTTCTGATAACACTGGATCTGGGTCAAACTTTAGAGTTCCCATGCTCAAACCAACTGAGTTTGAGATGTGGAAGCTAAGAATCAAGCAGCATGTCCAATTAATGGACTATGCTGTTTGGGAAGTCATAGAAAAGGACTCCATTACTGCTGTTGATTTAGATGAAACAGGAAAACCAAAGAAGAAATCACCACCAAGAACAGATGCTGAGAAGAAAGAAAGGATGATTGAGATGAAAGCCCTCAGCATCCTTCAGATTGATATTCCCAACGAATATCAGCATCAGTTCAAAAAGTTTGAAGATGCACATGAACTTTGGGTTGCCTTAGAAAAGAGATTTGCAGGGAATGCTAGTTCCAAAAGGAACCAAAGGGATCTTCTGAAACAGGCTTATGAAAACTTTTCAAGTGGAAAGAATGAGAGTATAACTCAAATTTTTGATAGGTTCTATAAGCTGGTTAGTCAACTTGAGAGTGCAAAAGTTATACTAGAGCAAGATGAGATAAATAGAAAGTTCCTTAGGTCCTTGGGTGAAGAATGGACAGTTTATGCTGCACAATGGAGAACTAAAGATTCTTTGGAAGATATAGAACTAGATGATCTATACAACAGTTTGATTGTGTTTGAAGGAGAAATAGAGGGAAAAAGAAAGACTTTGATCCCTAGTCACAATGCTGCTCTCTTTTCATCCTCAGGTATGGACTCAAACCATTCTTTATCTAATTCTGTTGAGTTTGTGCAGGTAACAGTTCTGCTGCTGGATTAGATGTGAACACCCCTGATGCAGTGCTTAAAGCATTTCTTGCTAGCCATGCCAATTCAACCCTCACCAATGAGGATCTTGAACAAGTGCATCCTGATGATCTTGAGGAGATGGATCTCAAGTGGCAAATGGCTATGTTAACTGTCAGAGCAAAAAGATTCATTAAAAGAACTGGCAGGCAGAACATGAACTTCAGGGCTGATGGGCAGGCTGGGTTTGACAAATCCAAAGTCAGATGCTTCAAATGTCAATAGCCTGGTCACTTTGCCAGGGAATGCAGATCTGGTGGACAAGGCCAGAATCAAGGACAAAGAACAAATCAAACCTCATCAGCATTGGTCTCACAAAAAGGCCATGTGTTTGATTGGAGTAATCAAGCAGAGGAAGCTACTCACAACAAGGTATTGATGGCTTTGACTGATTCCTCCATCAAATTGGATTCAACAGAATCAGAAGACATACAGGTATCTTCTAAACTATGCCCAGGTGAATGTAGAGCTATAGTAAAAAGGTTTATGGAGCACAACAAAAGGGTGTGTATGCTGCTCTGAGCAGAATGGAGGAAAGAAGATATGAATATAGTGCTGTCATTGAATGTTTTGAAAAGAAAATTAAAGATTATCAGGAAAATGAATTGCAAATGGACTATGATAGGAAGTATCATAAGTGGGAGAAGGAGCAGCTTCAAGAAGAAATTGATAATCTTAAGAAAAAGCTGAATGAAAAAGAGAGTAAGATAGATGAGCTAACCAAAAAATTGGATGGTATGGATATGGATTTGAGTATGTTCAAAGCAACAAATCTTAAGCTTGAAACCTTGTTACAATCACAAATCAGAGATAAGGTTAAAACAGGCTTAGGATACAAACAGACCCCACCTCCATACAATCACAACTACATAACTCCCATGTCTGATGTAGCTGATAGGTATATTAATGAACCATTAACAGAGGAATTGAAGTCAGCTGATCCACAATTTGAAAGTGAAGAGGAAGGAGTTGTGTATTAGGTGAGTGATGATAAGAAAGAGGGAGTTGTGAAGAAAGAAGAGGTCATTCCTATTGAAAATCACATCTGTTGTGAACCTACAGCACCAAAATCCTCTTTACAACCTGTGATGTTTGTTAAAGCCTCCTCTGAACCATCCACCAGTGAAACAAAACCTTTCAAATCTGTTTATTCTATAAACAGTTCCACTACTGTTGCAAACAGTCTCCAACATTACACTAACAGTTCCAAACATAACCCAAACAGTTTTAACCAAAAAATCTCAGCTGTTAGTGTTAAGACCAAAGGAAAAGAGAAGGTTGGTGAAGTTGAAATTGAGAAGCTAAAGAAGGAAGCTTCAAAAACACAGTTTCAACCCAAATCTATGAAAAGGCATACTGAAGTGCCTGTCTGCACATGCAAACAGCATGGTGTACAGAAATTTCCTCCTTCAGCACCTGTGAGAGGAAATCAAAGGAATAGAAACCAGTTGTGGACACAAAGAACTGGTTTGCCTATAGTCAAAACCAAAAGGTGCTATATATGTGGGAGAGCAAATCACTTAGCTCACAACTGTTATCATAACCCACAGATCGATAGCACCCAGAAGCCAAGTTACAAAAAACAGGCTAACAGTTCCACAACTGTTAGGCCAAAACCAAAAACTGTTGGTTTGCCAGGTTACGGAAAATAGGCTAACAGTTCCACAACTGTTAGGCCAAAACCAAAAACTGTTGGTCTTGCTTGGGTGAAATTGAAGAAACAAACAATTTCTGAAGGGGCCAAAACTGTTAATCTAACTGATAATCAAATTGAGTCACAAACTGACCCAACTATTTTACCAAAATCAAAAACTGTTTGTTCAAAAGATTCAAATGTTAACCACAACAGTTGGACACCACATGTTCTCACTAAATACTCTTCACACAAGATAGAGAAGTCTAACTTGGATGAAATTAAAAAGAATCAAACTTTGTTTAAGTATTATGATTTAAATGGTGTGCCCAAGACCTGCATGGCCTGGGTACTTCCTGTTACTAACTAAGTTTTGTTTGTGCAGAGCATTCATAGGGCCAATCAAGGAGAAATTTGGCATGTGGATAGTAGATGCTCAAGGCACATGACTGGAAATCCACACTGCTTGAAGAATTTCAGAAGAATCAATGGAGGACATGTAGCATTTGGAGGAAATGCTAAGGGAGGAAGAATCACTGGTAAGGGAGCTGTAGAGGCAGGTACACTTACTTTCAATGATGTTTTCTTTGTTGAACAACTCAAATACAATCTGTTAAGTGTATCTCAAATCTGTGACCATGGAAACAAAGTCCTGTTCACAGACACAGAATGCATTATCCTTTCAAAAGATTTTAAAGTGGATGAAAAGAATGTTCTTTTGAGAACACCTAGAAAGGATAATGTATACTGTTTGGACACTCAAAAGGTAGCTAAACAGAATGTATTAAGGTGTTTACTCTCAAATGCATCTCATGATGAGTCTGCTATTTGGCATAGAAGGATGTGTCACATGAATTTTAAAACCATGAATCTTTTAGCTAAAAACAATCTGGTAAGAGGTTTGCCCCAAAAAGAATTCTCATGTGATGATCATTGTGTGGCTTGTCTCAAAGGTAAGCAACACAAAACTTCTTATAAGCCCAAAGAAGTTTCTTCCATTACTACACCTTTACAATTGTTGCATATGGATCTTTTTGGTCCTATATCTGTGGTCAGTATAGGGAAGAAAGCCTACTGTTTAGTCATAGTTGATGACTTCACCAGATTTACTTGGGTTCAATTTCTTAGAACTAAGGATGAAACTGCTGAGTTAGTTAAGTCTCTTATTCTTAGAATAGAAAATCAATCTGATTTGAGAGTTAAAGTCATTAGATCTGACAATGGTTCTGAGTTTAAGAACTATGAGTTAAATAGTTTTTGTGAGGAAAAAGGGATTGGAAGACAGTTTAGTGCACCTCGGACTCCACAACAGAATGGAGTGGCTGAGAGAAGGAATAGGACTTTGATAGAGGCTGCTAGATCTATGTTAGCTGATTCTAGGCTCCCAATGACCTTCTGGGCAGAAGCAGTGAACACGGACTGCTATGTTCAGAATAGAGTACAAGTAGTCAAGTCCAAAGGGAAAACTCCTTATGAGTTGCTCCTTAAAAGAAAACCTTTGATCAACTTCTTCAAACCATTTGGATGTCCCTACACTATCCTTAATACCAAGTCACAATTAGGCAAATTTGAGAGTAAAGCAGAAGAAGGATTCTTTGTAGGATATTCCACTCAGAGTAAAGCATATAGAGTTTTTAACAATGTCACTAAGATCATAGAAGAGAGTATGAATGTCTCCTTCAATGAGATTAGGATCAATATTGCAGGTAATGGTCCTGATTGGTTATTTGATATTGATGCATTGTCTAAATCTCTTTCTTTTGAGTATTCTACAGAAACAGTTACAGGTGTTCCTACAGCTGTTAGTGCAAATCCACAAACTGTCTCAAACAGTTATGAAACTGTTAGCACAAGTCCAACAACTGTTGGTGGAAACAAAGCCACTGAAGACTTTGTAGTGATTCCTTTGTTTCAAAATGACTCTTACAATGCTGTTAGTCCAATGAATGATGATGAACTTTCAAAGGATAAAGAATCTCCCGATCTCCAACAAAACAATGAATCTGAAAATCAAACAGTTGCAGATCAGGTATGTAATGCTTCTGGGAATGAAAGTGAATCTGAAGTTAATTAGTCTAATTTAGAGGATGTACTGACTGAAGAAAACATCCCTAACTTAAGAATTCCCAAGGACCATCCCATAGAGCATATTATAGGTGATCCCATTACTCCTGTCAGAACTAGGGGTATGCTGCAAGGTGAACATAGTGGTGTGGATCTAGAACAGTTTGATGTGAATGCCTGCTTTCTATCTCAGATAGAACCAAAGAAAGCAGTAGAGACATTAAAAGACCCTTCATGGGTGGAAGCAATGCAAGAGGAACTTTTACAGTTCCAGATTCAGCAAGTTTGGAAGTTAGTTGAACTTCCAAGAGGCAAGAGAGCTATTGGCTCCAAGTGGGTGTTCAGGAATAAAAAGGATGAAAGAGGTATTGTAATCAAGAATAAGGCTAGACTAGTTGCACAGGGTTATACACAGGAGGAAGGAATAGATTATGATGATGTCTTTGCACCTGTTGAAAGGATAGAAGCAATTAGAATGTTCCTTGCCTTTGCAAGCTTTAAAGGGTTCAAGGTGTATCAAATGGATGTCAAATCAGCATTTCTCTATGGAACTATTGATGAGGAGGTATATGTGTGTCAACCACCTGGTTTTGAAGACTCAAAATATCCTGATAGGGTATACAGGTTGGATAAGGCTTTGTATGGATTACATCAGGCTCCTAGAGCTTGGTATGAGACATTATCATCATATCTGCTTGAGAATCGTTTTAAGAGAGGCACTATTGATAAGACATTATTTACAAATATTGTTAAAACAGAGATTTTGCTTCTTAAAATCAATGTTGATGATATAATCTTTGGATCCACTGATGACAGTCTGTGCAAGCAGTTTGAAGGCATAATGCAAAAGAGATTTCAGATGAGTTCCATGGGAGAACTTACATTTTTCTTGGGTTTACAAGTAAAGCAGAAGCCATCAGGTATATTTCTCAGTCAGTCAAAGTATGTCAAGGACATTTTGGACAAGTTTGGTTATCAAGATGTGAAGATGTCCAGTACTCCTATGGAAACACACAAACAGTTGGGAGCAGATCCTGAGGGGGAGGATGTAGATGTACACTTGTATAGGTCTATGATAGGTTCTTTAATGTACTTAACTGCTTCTAGACCAGATATCATGTTTTCTGTGTGTGTTTGTGCCAGGTTTCAATGCAGTCCAAAGATGTCACACCTATTTGCTGTAAAGAGAATCTTTAGATACCTCAAAGGCTAACAAAAACTGGGTCTTTGGTATCCTAAAGATTCACCTTTTGAATTGGTGGCATACTCTGACAGTGACTATGGAGGAGCTAATGTTGACAGGAAATCAACTTCAGGAGGATGTCAATTCTTTGGCTCCAGGTTGGTATCTTGGAAGTGCAAGAAACAAACAACAGTTTCCACTTCAACAGCTGAGGCTGAATATGTTGCTGCCTCAAGTTGCTGTTCACAAGTTTTGTGGATCCAGAATCAGCTTTTGGATTATGGTATGACTTTCTTGAATACACCTATCTATGTGGATAACACAAGTGCGATTAGTATTGTTAACAATCCAGTGAAGCATTCTAAAACAAAGCACATAGAGATCAGGTTTCATTTTATCAGAGATTGCAATGAGAAAAGGTTAACCATGTTATGAAAGTCCATACTTATGATCAGTTAGCTGATCTGTTCACCAAAGCATTTTATGTGAGCAGGTTCAACATTATGATCTCCAATATTGGAATGATTAACTTAGAATAACAGTTGTTTGCTTGTTTATCTGTGTTTTTGTGTTTTCTCTCACTAACAGTTTGAAACTGTTAGTATTAAGTCTAACAACAGTTTGTGTAAGTGTTCAGGGAACAGCTGTACGTAATGCAACTAACAGTTTTCAACTGTTAGTACATGGAATCCACAACTGTTAGGAAAACTGAATGTTCATTCAAGGGGAATATTTCTTTTCAATAACAGTTGTAGCCTATTAAGAAAACAGTTCTCAACTGTTAGTTCTTTTGTTTCTTTCAACTGTTAGTTTCTTTAAGGGTATTTTAGTCTTTGCAGGGACTTTGAGGGAATTTGAATTGCATTGAACATGCGCAACATATATAAGTCATTCCCTCCTCCAAGTTTTCTTTACGCTTACTGAACTTCTTGCAAACACTAAAACCCTAGAATTTCACTTGCAAATCGCCATGGCTCCCCTTCCGTTTGTTAAGGAACACAACATGCTTGCATTTCTCTCTAAACCTGCTGATCTAAATGTCTTCCATGATATGATTGACTATCTGTTGATGTCAAATCTCTGCACTGCTCTCACCATCAATCCAACTATTTACACTTCACATATTGATCAATTCTGGAAAAATGCTACAATCAGAGAAGAAGATGGAGTGCAGTGGATTGAATCCAATGTTGATAATGTTGCTGTTTCCATTTCTGAGGATATCGTACGTCAACACCTTCAACTTAATGATCTCGAAGGTGAGTATTCTGACTCTGTTTCCCTGGAATATCTGCATGGTGAGTTAGTTAAACTGGGATATGAGGGCCCTAGGGGAAAGGGTACCTTCTATAAAGGGCAATTTTGTTCACACTGGAAGTATGTGATTCATACTATCCTGCAGTGTATCAGCCCCAAAAGAACTGGATGGAATGAATTCGGGAGCAACATTGCTTTGGCCTTAATTTGTTTGGCCAACAACCGTTCTTTTAACTACTCTAAAATGCTATTTGATGGAATGGTAAAACATCTTAGGACCAAATATGGTCTCTTTTTTATGTATCCCCGATTTGTGCAAGTTTTTCTAAATTCTTTATTGCCAAATCTCAAAATGCACAAGAGGGTACTGATTCCCTCTGCTCATGTGGCCTCCACATTGAGCAAATTGTTGATAAATGGCAAGAATTTTTCTGGTGCCATAACTCCACCACTCTCCTCAATGGTTGAGTTTCTGTCAAGAAACAGAGCTGCCAGAGTTGAGCAAGAGGCCCACATCATTGCTACACCCACAACTTTGGAACCCCCAGCTAACGATACTCAAACAACTCAATCTTCTACCTTGTCTCAAGCTACAACAAAAGCCCCCACTCTTATAACATTCAGAAAAAGAAAAAGAACTGTTGGTGCTCCTTCCACCATAGTATCTGATGCCTAAGCTATAAGCCCTGCACAGGAGCATTCTCCTGTGCAGAATATCCAAAGGGAACCCATTGTGCTGTCTCCCAGGCACATTGAGGACGTGATCACCCCATGGGAGAGTGATCATGTGGTGTTTGAGGTTGGCACTACTGTTTCATCCGTAAGGGGTGAGCATGACAGTATCAACATCTTTAAGACCTCAGCCACGGCAACAGAAGTTTTTCCAACATCTTCTGGAAATCCTCAGTACCAAGAACAGAGGGGTACTGGTGTGGAATCTTCTAAGAGTGACACACCAGTTATTTCTGCCAGTGATATGTTCACAGGGACAACACTCCCTGACATTGAGGCTAGTATGAAACATAAGGCATTGACGGATTCAAATTTTGTACCATTCTTTGGGGCATACATGTATTTGAAGAAGAGAAATTCTTTACAAGACAAGCTTCTGGCTAAGCACAATGAGCTCATCATCAAGCAGGACAAACAAATCAGATTTTTGTCAGACACTTTGAAGAAGGCTACTGATGTGCTTCAAGCTCATGATCAAGTAATGAAACAGTTCACTAGTAGACCCCCTCCACAAACAGTTCCAATAGAAAAGGGGGAGAAAACATCAATAGTTGAAACCATTTTGAAGCCAGTTGCTGAGATTCAACAAACAGTTTTGCAAACTCAACCAACAACTGCTGATATTCCACAAACAGTTGTGCAGACTAAACAAGTAACAGTTGCACCAAGTGCCCAAACAGTTGTAGATTCAAAGAAAATAGTTGCATCGGATCAACAACAAACAGATGCACCAAGTTCAGAAACAGTTGTAGAAAAGCTGTCAGCAGTTGACAGAGTTATGATCAATAAGATGATTATTTCTAGGGACTACCCAACAACTGAAGTATTCACAACATGGTCAAAAGTAAAGCAAGATCATTTGATTGCAGTGGGTGCTCAAACTCTAAACATAAGTGCACTCAAAATGAAACAAAAGATAGAAGATGGATGGCTGGATGGTAAATCTAAAAACCTGGAACCAATTGCACCAAAGCCAGGATTCAAAGGAATTGCTATTACTGAATCAAAGAAAGATGAGAAGATGCCTTTTGTGCAAGGTAAGGGAAAGGAGATTGCTGTTGAAATTCCAAAGTTAAAACTTACCAAAGAACAGCAAGAGGAACGTGATCATGAATTAGCACAGAGGTTGGATGTTGAGCTTGAACAACAAGAAAATAAAGATCTTGAATTAGCTCAAAAGCTAGTTGCTGAATTTACAAAGGAGATAGATGAAGAAGAAAGGGCTAAGAAAACTGGTAAGGGAGTGAAAAGAAAGAAAGTTGAAAAGAAGAAAACAGTTCCACCTCCCAAGCCAACAGTTGAGAAGGAAAAACAAATAGTTCAGCCTGAAACAACAAAAGCTGGCATGGTAAAAAATATTCTTCATGACAAACTCAGGGTGGAGGTTAAAGAAAGAATTGATAAATTGGTGGCAGAGCAGCTAGGCCAGAAATCCCACATTACTGAGTGGAGATTTGAATTGTTGAGAATAGAGACTGGAAAGAAAGGGGTTACAATTGTCAGAGAACTAGAACAGATTGAAAGCTACTCTAGTTTCTTACATTTGATGGAAAGTGTGACTAGAAGGGATATTCAAGAGATGTATGCATATGGAATAAGTCACTATGGGGGAGCTGCAGAAATTGAAATCAGAGTTTTGATGAGGCACCTAACAAGTATATGCAATCCACTGGAAATAATGCCCATTTTGATAAGTGACGAAGCCTTCCCAATAAGTTCTATGAAAGTATATGACAAGTCAAGAGTTTATCATATGGTGATGGGAAAGGGCCAAACTCAGTGGTTTGATTTTGAATTTCTTGATCATGGTAAAACAAAGTTTCTGTATATGTTGAAAGCTAAGTTCTATGGCCCTGCTAGCATGAAGGAGAATCTGATGAAGAGGCTGAAGGAAAGGTTGGAGCTCATTCAGTCAAGTAAAAAGTAATTTTCTTTTTATGTTTTGATTGTAACAGTTTAACTTTGCATACTTAATGTACATATTTTCTTTGCTAAGTTGATTTTTCTGTGGTTGAACCCTGTAAAACAAACAACTTAAATGTATTGTTCAATACTTTAAGTTAGGGGGAGATTGTTGGGAAATTTGCTAAGTCATTGAAACTGTTGGATATGCAAAGGTAAAACTGTTAGATTGGTTTGTGAAAACAGTTGTAACTAACAGTTGTTGCAAGTTTTACAACTGTTAATACAAAAGTTCAAAACTGTTAGTTCAATTATACACAACTGTTTAAAGACCTTAAAGTGAAGACTGTTAGAAGAAATTCAGAACTGTTTATTCAACAAATAGTTGTTGTTGAGCTATTTATGGAAAATGCTATCTTTGTGGATTTGAAGTATATCTTGATCAAGTTTGAAGATTATCAAGATTATCTCGGAAGATAGAAGATTACCTAACTGTCATATATTCAAGGAGGATCAAGAGTCTATAAATACTTGGAATAATATATCGTATTAGTATCTCTTAATCATAGCAATTTTACGCATTCGTACTTCATTGTTAACTTGTTTTCAGAAAGTGTGTTAACCTCTAAGTTTCATAGAAACCTAAGAATAAACTGTGTTCTTCGTCTAACAAAAGAGTTAGATTAGAGGTGTTGGTGAATATTGTAATCATCATTGGTTATTAATTAACATCTTGAATTCAAAAGTATTTTCTTGTGTTTATTATTGTATTGGTCTTGTGATAAAACCTTAAACATCAATTAAGTGTGATTCCGCAACTTCTTAGTTGATTGTGATCAAACTGAAAGATTATCTTTAAACGACTCTAATTTAATTCTTAAAGATAATTCTTGTTATTGATATTTGGTAATATCCGATCCTGACATAAAGGACCACTCAGCCGATGACATGTGTCTTGTGGACAGTTGCTTTTCACCCTCGTACTTCATCTTCCCCGACTCACTTTACCCATTTTCACCATTACTAAAGCTCGATTCTCTCTCGCGATTGCAACCGAATCTCTGTCAAAAATTTTAATTTTTACATCATTCGAATCGTACGAGCAAGGTGAACAATCCTTTCGGTGGAATTTCATTAATTTCAAGTTTTGATTGGGGTTTTTCAACAAAAACAGATTCGAACCTTCGAGGGTTTCACGTACTGTTTTTATGATTTTTGACCAACTCTTTGACCTCGATTGCTACAGTTGCTTTGGTCAATGTTTCATAGATTTACACGAGGATTTTAGATCTACAAATAGAATTTTAAAATTCTAACTGTTGTTCTTAGTGTTCTTCGCAGTTATGAGTACACACTACAAATTTGCATTCTGGTCTTTTACTAGGTGTTAGGGACACTTTTTGCCTATACCTCAGTATAATAAAATTGTTCGTATATATGAAATCATTGTATATTGAAGATCAAATTTTATTTTTCACTCATTCAAACACCAGTTACACAATGGATATCTCAGTGTTGAGGTTTTTGATGAAAATTTTCAAAAGTTAATAACTGAGTGTTTGTGGTCAAAATATGTCAACTTAGCATCAAAAGGACGAGTTTGATCTAAGTTTGATCATTTGTTCATGAGTATTTGAGCTTATTACTATTTAATTGTATTACAGATCTAACCTGCTTGATTGTTTTGTGCAGACAAATGGCTAACATGGAAGGTGACACCACATCACATGTTCATTCTGTGGCTACCAGTCAACCTGCTCAAAACCCAAAACCCGATGAGCTCTTAATGCCTAGAGCAGAATTCTTATCAGTCACATCCCATGAAAACAATCAGTTCATAGACCTAGCTACGTTGAAAAACCCTAACCACCCAATTCTTACTGAAATCCTTCGTGTTCACCCCTTACATCATGTCCTTACATATAACCCTGCTACAACTGGTACTCATGTTCCAGAAGTGTATGCTCAACAGTTTGGAAAACATACTTTATTCATACC
Source organism: Pulicaria dysenterica (assembly GCA_947179395.2). Taxonomy (NCBI): domain Eukaryota; kingdom Viridiplantae; phylum Streptophyta; class Magnoliopsida; order Asterales; family Asteraceae; genus Pulicaria; species Pulicaria dysenterica. Next base: position 76,777,054 of record OX359289.1, on the reverse strand, counting down.
AGTCGCACTGGCACTGTTTCTATTCGAGCAGATGTTGATGAGTTCACAATTTCAGTCACAGTGGCTAGACTTAGAGAGATCTTTCAACTTCCCACTGCTGACAGTCGTCCTACAGCAGTCAACTTTGAGGATATTCCTGATGAGGAAACTTGCTTAGCTGCCATTCAATCCTTTGGTTACTCTAGTCCATTGGAAAAGAAAAGTCAATTCAGGAGAAACAATCTACATCCAATGTATAACATGTTTATGACAATACTGCAGAAGTGCTTAACTGCCAAACATACAGGATATGAGTTTCTCACAGAAATTCAAATGAGAACCTTTGTTGCTGCAGGAAACCACCTCCATGTGGATTATGCTCAATTACTGTTCAATGATCTCAAAGCAACAATCATACAGAAGAACAGTCTGAAAAAGACAGGGGCAAAATTCTTACCGTATATGTGGTTCATTCCAATGATTATAAAACATGTCATGAATCAGAATCCGGCTATTCCTCGGAGAGCAGGTTCACCTTCTATTGCTCCCAAAGCTTTTAATGCTATAAAACCTACTATTCATGTTCCATTACCAGATCCTCAACCATTCCCTGTTTCCTTGCTGGATCTTTGTGAGCAAAATGACTTAGTAGTCAGTTATAGGACGAGTGTAGGGATTCCTCCCCTGGTTAGACCAGAGCTGGTCCTACCTACCCAGGGAGGAGTAGCACCTCGTGAGGAAATAGAGGATAGGACTCAGTTATCTACGGGAGATGCTAAGACGGTTGTGCAGAGTGAAAATCTTGAGAGGGGTGGTGAAGTAGGAGAGGTTGATATACATAGAGAGGGAGTAGAAACTTTTGATCCAGCTGATATTCTTGATTTTGTTGAGTCTTTGACTATTCCTGCTAATGCTCAATCTGATGCCTCTACTAAACAAATAAATCTTTCTAGCTCAGATTCCGATAGTACTAATTCCGTGTCAAACACTGTCACCACTCCTCCAGTTCAAATTGTATCATCTCCTGTAAGCACCCCAAATGTACCAATTACTCACACGTCAGAGAGTACCCCTTCATATATGAGACTAACTGATCCTCATGAACACTCTCCTATTGTTAGTACTCTAGTGCCAATTGCCGATGTGACTCCCATAGTTCAAACTTCTATCAATCAGGCAAATCTTAACATCATTCTGACTCCAACTCCATCAAGAGTAATAGTTCCTCAGTACACTCCAATCATTCAAATTTCTCCTGAGCATGATCATGTACCATCTTTTGAAATTGCTTCTGTTTCCACTTACACTTCACCATTATCTCCAAATCAGTATGCTGGTTATGTTAATGAAGAAGAAGATGATGTGAGTAGTAGTTATGTGAGAAAATAAAAATGAGAGAGTTGAGATTTCACCACACCAAGAAAGTCGGGCAACTACATCTGCTATTAGACCTGACACTGTTAGGTCTGATATTGAAATAGACACGGCTATCCCAACCGTGCACATTGAAGCCACACCCAGCCACTTAGCAGGTCCTCCATGACCTTCTATTTCAATGCACAGGGACTTTACACATAATCTACGGTCATCTCCCTCGGAGATGGGATGTATTGAAACTAGAGGACAGCCTCCCTCATCCTCGCCTAGTCTTTCTGAGCACATTGATTATCCGCGGATATCCGCATTTCTTGATACACACAAAGACACAATTGAAGCACTGGTTACACTGATCAAAAGTGTTCCCGGAACATCCCTAGGTAATACTATTGATAGTATTATTCGAGGATGGGTTGGAAATCCTACTGGAGTCAACCCAACAACAGCTCCTTTAGGTGGTCCAGCCTTTGTGGCAGGAACCTCAACCGGTATCTCACGTGATACCCGGTTTGTTACACAGTCCAAACTTCACGATGCAATTCAACAGGATGTGGCACCCTTACAGTCTAAACTCAATAGCATTGACTCAAAACTTGACCGTTGGTTCTCTGATATTAATGCTAAATTTGATGAGATCTCAGCCCAACTAAGAGCTCCCGACACTGCATGTAAAGTTCAAGCTAGTACTCGATCTCGAAGGCGTGACGATAAAGATCCTGATGATCGCCCCGAGGGGGAGAAATGAAGAAGGTATTTGGGTACGAGTGCTATTGTTCCATTCACTCCGTCGAGCCAAACTTTTCCACGTGAAGGTACTAGTAGAGATCAAGGTGGTGATTTTCAGACCGATGATGCTCTTAAACAACAACATATGGTTATCTATGAACAGAGGTCTAATGTAAATGAAGAGGGGGAGATAGAACTAAGTAGTGAACAAACTGAAGAGGTAACTGTTGAATCTGATACGGAGAATGTAGAGGATTGGTATGGTGATGGTGGGATTGGAATGGAAGTTAATGAAAGTTCTTATGAAATTGATAAAGAAATTGATGAGTATGTTACATCTGTAACAAATTCTGAAGCTCAATATACACAAGTTGTCAGAAGGTTTGAGGATTATCTAGAACCAGCTGAGATTGAGAAAAGAAGAAAAGGGAAGCAAAAGATGACTAGGGCTAAAAAGAAAACTTTTGATGTTTCAAAAGTTCTAAGTGGGGTAAACTTTGAAGTCCATTCTGTTTTTCCACCCCCAACAGGACAATTTCAAACATCTGCTGCAGATCTACTTAGACAAAAGCAACAAGAGGAAGCAGCCAGAGAGTTTGTCAGAAATACTGAATGGCCAGTGCCGCCAAATGTATCTGTGCCTCCTGCTTCTTCAGTGTATATAGGTACTCTGTCTCTTGATAGAAGCAACATATTTACAAGACTTGCAAGATTAAATCAAATCTGGAGGGATTACTCTGTGAATGGTCCATATCTCGAAGACAGAATTCAAGAGATTTATGTGAATGAACTTGAAACGAGGACACCTCCAAAGTTGAGACATTTGAATGAAGGTCAAGTAATATGATATCAACACATGTTGGAAAGGTTCAGAACTCCAAAAGAGCAGATCATCTTAGAATATCCGATAACAAAACTTCTCAATATCTACATTGATGATGGATTTGGTCATACTATTGTTTGGTTTGAAGTAGAAAGGGCAAATGGTCAGAAGTTTACATTCAATGAGGCAGAACTCAGTTACATTCAGCTTCATGACATCAATTTCATCTATTTGTACCTGTCGGAAAAACAAGGAAAGAAACCAAATGATGTGTTTGGCCGTTCTACACTGATGAGAGGTATATGAGAAAGTTAATGGAGTTTATTGAAGAGCATGATATGCAACTAGCAGCTAAAAATAATCTTGAAAAAATTAATGTTCTGAAACCTCAACAGAATCATCCTAACTTGGATGAAATGGATTTGTTAACTATAGTTGATGATGACCACAAGTTCTTCAACGGTGAACCAGGTGTCGTCTTCGGAAATTCAAGAAAAGAGAAAACATTTGTTCGTATGTGTGATCTCTTGGGTTATTCAGACGGCACGCTGAGAATTTTATATAATAGTCTTGAAATGAAGAACACAAATGCTGGAGCTTCTATCACTGAAAAAGAGAGACAGCATGTTTGGCTTCACATTGAAAATTTTAAGAAAATACTGGAGAGCAGGAGGATCATTCGCAAATGGCAGAGTTATTTTGGATTACGCAATGTTGTTCCTTAATTGTTTTTATCTTGTGTAATTCAAATACTTGTAATAGGTACACTCCTCACTTAGGGGGAGATTGTTAGATCTTAAAAAGTGAGGGTGTAAAATGTAACTTCCCCAAGGCTATAAAAAGCCCTGGTGTAATTAATGAATTAAGCTTTGCATTCATATTCTCACAAATTCCAAGGTGTTTGTGTGTGTTCTTCTCTGCCGTCGCATTGCTTCATCCATATTTTAGGACCATCAAAGTCTATAATATTCAAATGCATGTGTGTATACTAAAAGGCAATAATCTTTTTAATTTCTAATTACAATTGAATTATTACTAGCGGTGAAGAAATGATAATGAAGGTGGAAACTCGTTTGTTGAAATTTCCGTTACCTATTGCTGAAGGAATAAAGGATAAAAAGTGATATTTGTTACTCGAGTTAAACTTATGCATGTGAGAGAGAGTAAGTACTGCATATTTTTAACTATTGTATAGTTATGATGTTTTTTGTATTTTTTTTATAGAACTTCATTTTAATAGAGAAGTTATATATTCATTTTTCAGAAAATATGTTCATCTGCACGGATTTGAGCAAGATAGAGTATGAACCGAACATACGACACGCGGAAGAAATAAAATTACTAGATATTTAGTGAAACAATGTTTATTCCGTTCTATTTATGTGGCATGATAGACAAGTTTGATGTTTTTTTAAAGATATTTTCATATTTATGCTTTTCTTATTATGTCATATGATTACAATGTGTTACTTTTGTATTGTTTGTTTTAATTACGTATGCTAAATAAAAATTTTGTATTTGTTATCTTAACTAATAACAAATTGAATATCAAAACGCAATATGTAAAATCAATGAAAACTTCTAATCTACTAATTTGACAATCAAACTACAAACAAACAAAACACAAACAAACAAAACACACAAAATGAATATATTTAAAAAATTACGAATACCACCTAAATGATGATATTTAAAAATAATTAAACATCAAGCATGTTTTAAGGACAAAAAATGATAGTATATTAAATCTAGCATTATCTTAACTACACTATGATGGTGTTTGGTAAATGTCTAAAATGATATTGAGAAATAAAAAGTCAATTCAGCTATAGGTCGATTTAGTTGTACACAACACTAAATAATTATTTCATATATCGTTTTGTTTTTTTTAGCATGAAATGACCGGATGTGATGAGAATGTAAACAACGATGTAATTCAACGTGATTTAATTCGACAAAAAGGTATGTCTTTTCTATTTAACATAATATTATAAAATTCATGATTGTGTTCTTATTTTATGATGTGTAAACTCATAACGGATAGTTCATCAATAACAGAAAAACGTGAAGAATATAATAAATCATACTCAACGCGAAGAAAGGAGAGTAATAAAAGGAGAAAAGGTGCCCAATCTAACATCTCCCATAGTGATTTAGATATACACAAAGGTACATGGCATATATTATAAATAAACAATTTAATTTACTGCATTTTAAACGTAACTTATCATACAATTCTCCTATGAAAGCATTGTGTAGAAATTAGAAAAATGCAAAATAAAGAATATTACGAACAACAAAAGGAGAACAAAAGAAGAAGACAAATAGCTAATGGTGAAGGAAATAGTCAATCTAGACACTCCTGACAAATATCACCGAAATAGAGACGACTAATGTTGACCGGAACCTATCAACAAGGATAACATTAGGGATATTGACAACTCCAAGAAGAAATTCATATTATTGATGTGAATTGTAGTGAGATGTCGAGAACAAACTCTCATGTTTACAATGCTTATAACAAAGAAAACATTTCACCATGCCAAACAATGCCACTTGAAGAAACCATCCTTAGTGGAAACATATCTTCTCAAAATAAAAGAATTTATAATCGACAATATTATGAAAGGAAAAAGGAAATGAACATAATCGTTGGTCAAAGTAAGACTAGTAACGTCTCAAATGTTGCCATTAGAGACAGTCTTACACCCTCCCCGTCTGACTTGATACATAAAAGCTTTAGGTAAATATCTAAAATTTATTATAATTATATGTTTTTACAATGATATAATATTCCAAAATTGTCATTCAATTGCTCTCTAATGTAGTCAGAAGTCATTCCGGTATACTGCTACCTTTATTGGAAGAAAACTCCAGTCCCGCATCAACAAGTTAGTATTTTCATTTAACATGGTATTGAATATTATTTGCACCTTTATATTGTAGTTAACAAAATTTAGTAATTAAGTAGAAACGAGGTGAAAACCAGCGCTCTGCTGCGGGGAATTAAAAATAATGCTAAATAAAATAATAAATTTAACACAAACATAAATACTTTAAGTATTTTTAAATAAAATTTAAATAATTAGGATTGAAACTATAATTAAATCTTATTTTAAAGGTTGGCGTGATTTAACAAATTTTCTTCAAATTTATATTTATACAATTTAATTATTCGTATTACATTTAAAAGATCAGTTGTATTTTTACCCTTGCAAACAAAAAAAACTATAAAAAAAAGAAAAGAAAATCCAATCGTAGAACTATTCTTTTTTTTTTCTTAAACATATAATAGGTTAAACTATAAAACAAAATTACTTGTTAAAGAAAAAAATTAATAATTGATATTATGAAATGATACATTAACACTCCAGCATGTTTACATTAAAAAAGAAAAAAAAAAGGTAAATAAAAGGGCGAATTATTAAAACATAATGAAATTTGTCGTAGTTATCATTATATACAACCAACTTTATTTTTTTTAAAATAATACAACGAGCTTTCATAATCCTCACATTTTATGTAATTTGTTGTATACTATAAAATTTATAACAAAGTTCATGTAAACAATGATAACTATACAACAGACATATAAAAAAGTTGTTTGCATACAATAAGAGGATCACGAAAGTTAATTGTATTATTTTTAAAATTTTAAAGCTAGACGTATATAATGGTAACTAAGAGAAAGTTAATTGTATTTTAATACAATTTGTCTTAAATAAAAAATTGTGATGGTCCCTTTAATGTATAAAGGATGAAGCTATGCTTGGAAGATTATCTTGTTAGTATGTTTTTATGTGTGTTCGGTTTAGATAGACACAGTGGAGAGGTAGAGAGAAGACAAAACACAAGTCTTGAATAATGCAAAGCTTAGATTGAAATGGGTGGGGCAAATGCCTTTTATAGCATTTGCCCAAGTTACAATATTTACATATTTGCACCCTCACTTTTCATAATCTAACATTCTCCCCAGGGTTCTAAAAGGCGCGCCATGGCGGCGCCATGGCGTCGCCAATGCGTGAGGCGTGGCTCCGCCGTTAAGAAATGGTCCTAGGCGTGAGTGCTAGGCGTGGCACGCGCCAAGGCTTGCCAAGGCGCGCCTTTGCGCGCCAAATGGCGAGTTTTTTATAACGTGACGTCAAAAAAATCATTTTTTTTAAAAAAATTGAACTTTTTTTTATGCATTTTGCAATTGCGTGTATAGAACTTTTATAAATTTGTATTTTATAATTTGTATATGTTATTTTGCTCATCATTTCCGTAACTTTGTGTAATTAGTATATTAATAATGATAAATTTGATATATATAATTACAAAATATATACAAAATCGCCGCCTTAATTCACGCCTTAAAAAACGCCAAGGCTTCGCCATGGCTCCTATAACTTGAGGCTTGACCTCGCCGCCACGCCACGCCTTACGTTATTTAGAACCATGATTCTCCCCCTAAGTGAGGAGTGCAACGATTCACAACAAAGAAATAAATAAATCTATTCATAGGCTGATTTGTTGCGAATCTTAAAAGCCACTTGCCACTTCCTAACTTGCCTTCTATTGGACAGTGTAGTCTTCATCTATTCTATAGCACAATAGGCCTGGACATGTTGTTCATAAGTGTAGGCCTCACTGTTATCCCATACCTTCTGATGAATCTTGTGATGAAGGATTTTCAAGGTGCCGTTCTGAGTAGGACATTAGCTCATCAAGTCTGATTAAGATATTTTCTCTTTAGTGTTCTTGGAGACGACTCCTCGTTCACCCTTGAAGCTTTCATGCCCTTCATCAATCACAGTCAACTCTTCAAGCTTTTCTAAATCTGGATGGCTCTGGATAGGCTTCAAGAGATTGATTTTTCTGTAATTGTTCTCAGCTCCAAGTTACAGATCATGCTCCTCTATAAATTCCATCAGATTTCGTAAATACTTCATCAATGCAACTCTCCCAAATTCTTCTCCTGGCCACTTTCCTCTTTTCTGAGAGAGGGTGTTAAAAATAAAGCTAATGTCTTCAACTTTAACAAACCTAAGATCTGCTTTGGTGAGGAAGTATGTTAGGTTGTTTGCTTTTTTGACGTGAAAGATGGCATACTTTATTTTCAAGGTGGTTTGAGTGTAGACATTGATGAGTTCAACAATTGGATACTCTGATTTGATCTCTTCTGGATTTTTCATGGATTGTGTGAGGATATGTTCATATCTTCTTCTTTGTTTATCATCCATGTTCCGCAACTCGGGGGGAATAACCTATATTTGTTCACTGCAGAGTATGTCTGATATTCTTTCTTCAAGGTTGGCAGCATTAACATAATAGTTTTTCCATAGCGGTTGCAAGCCTGCACTTCTGGTGAACATGTCGTTTGCATCCAGACCTGGATCTCCACGATACACTGGAGGAGAAGGTGGCACTATGAAGTTTGGTGGCAAGGGCCATTCTGATTCTTTTCTTGCTTTCTCAGCTGCTTCTGTCTGTCTGTTTCTTTCCATTACATCTGCACCCGATTCTTGAAATTGACCACGAGGAGGAGGGAAGCTTTCATGAACTTCAATATTAACTCCACTAAGAACCCTGGACACGTCGAAGGTGGTTTTCTTCTGTTTAGGTTTCCTTCTAGCTTCCCTTCTAGAGATTGCTGCCCATTCTTTTCTTTTAAGTGCAAGTTCTCTTTCACTGATGACATCATCAAATCTGTGGACAATTCTGGGTGAAGCTGGACGTGTAGTATCTTTCACATATTCATCTATATCTTTGAACATGTCACGGATTTCAGGATCCTCAGGTTCCTCCTCTGGTTGAGCTTCTTCTGTTTGATCTAAATCGAAATCATTGAAGATGTCAAACTGAAGCCCTTCCTCTTGAGCAGTACTGCTTTCTCCCTCATGCCTGATTGGTGATGTGGGCATATACTCGTATAGATCATCCATTTCATCTTCAGAGTGTGTGAGTAGTTCAAACATCTCAGCATGAGACTGCTCATAAGGTATTTCACCTTCTTCAAGATATATTGGCCTCGGTTTAGATTGTTGCTGGGTACATAAAGTACAATCTTCTTGTAAGCATTGTCGTGTTGTTGTTCATGAACTTCATCGGTCAATTGTTTTTGTTTCTGCTGCTGGCTAGAACTAGTACCTGCAGATAATAAAGAACTTATTGAAGTAACTGGTACAGTTGCCTTTGCAGCCACAGAGGGAGAAGATATGTACAATCTTCTTCTTTTCTCCCCCTCGGGTTGATCATCGGGGTCCTGATCATCTCGTCTCCTTTTGCTACTCTGTTCCTGAGCCTGACATGTTTGTTCAAGTATAGTCAGCCGGTCAGTAACCTTTTCCAGTGAAGTATAGAAGCCTCTGGTCACCCCATCAATCTTGCTGTTAACATCTTCATGAAAATCTTGAAAATCATCCAAGGAGATTCCGTGTCGACGTTGTTCGTTGCGAAGAGTAGTCAGAAGGTCTTGATCATGAGCAGATTCGGGCCTTTGTTCAAGAAGTTTGACGTACATAAGACTCTTCAAAGCATCTACTGACATGGTTGCTGGATCAGGTTACGGCTTTGGCTCAGGTCCTGCAGGTCTTGTAGCAAGGAGTGCTTCAATCCTATCCAACTTTTGATTTGTATCTGTGAGTTGTTGTTGGATAGGTGTCACGGCTTGTTGGATTGTTTCCTGTAATTTAGCTCGTGTAACAAACCCGAAATCACTTAGACTTCCGGTTGAGGTACCAGCCACAGAGGCAGTACCACCTACTGAAGCAGCATTGATATTTGCTCCAACAGGATTTCCTTCCAATCCTTGAATGGCACCTTGAGAGGTACCACCTCTAGAAGTTGAGGAGACTTGTTGGACGTACAAGCTCAGTGCATCAATTGTAACCCTGTGTTGGTCAAGATAAGCGGAGATCCGCGGTATATCAAATTGCATTAAAAGGAGTCGAGGACGAGGGAGGCGGTCCTCTATGTTCAATAGGTCTAACGCCCGATTGGGGTTGACCTAGTGTATGTGCTATAGCCCCGTGCAATGAAGATGGTGCCTGTTGAGAGACACCGTAGTAGCTTGGTGGGGTTGAAAGATGCACGGGTGGGATAACCGTGACTTGTTCAATAAGAGACCCAACAATGTCAGGTCTCATAGTAGATGTGGCTTCCCGGCTTTCTGGGGCTAGGGGTCCCTCAGCACTCTCCTTTTCTTTTCTCACCTCCTCATTCTCACTCAAACTCCTTACCACAAAACTATCTTCATCTTCACCACTACCTGGACCATACCCAGCATATTGATTTGGATGTATTAATGAATCAGGGGTGACAGAGCCAGTTTCAACAGATAAGTCAGGAGATGGAGAAACTACTGGAATGTCATGGTCAGGGGCTATGATGGCATTTCTGGCTATAGGAATTTCAGTAGTTTGGGTAGGAGGGTTTAGATTTATGACCAGACCACCGGTTTAAGGAATGACAGGAGTAGGTTGAACAGTGTGGGTCTTGTCAGGAGAGGTAGTATGTGGGTCTGTTAGTTTCATGAATGAAGGGGTGTTGTCAGATGGTTGATCAATGGGTTTGTTAGGGGTGCCCAAAGGAGAATTGACAGGTTCAAAGGCAGGGTCACCACCTGGTTGGGAAGCTGACTCATCATAGGAGGATTGGGAATTTGATGACTCAGAGGTGTCAAAACCAAGTTTTTCTAGTACAGCTTTGGTTCGGGTGGTCTGAGAAATAGATTTGACAACTGTTTGAACGGTGATGGGATCATAAGCATCCCCTCACTCTCTATTATCTCCACCTTCACCTTCTTCTCCACCTCTCTCATTAGAATTTTCTCTCTGCTCGACCCGCTCAGCATCTCCCATAGATGGCTGAGTCCTAGATGCTATTTCCTCACCTAGTGTTGGGAAATTGGCTAAGTCATTGAAACTGTTATATATGCAAATATAAAAAATGATTAAGACTGTTAATAAGTGCTGGGAAAACAGTTCAAAACTGTTAGAAGAAGTGTTGAAGAAACAGTTTAGAACTGTTAGTTGAAATTGTGAAGACAATTGTAACCAACAGTTGCTGTGAACTTTAAAGCTGTTATATAGAGTTCAGAACTGTTAGTACAAACTACTACAACTATTCGAAGACCTTGAAGCTGAAGACTGTTAGAAGAACCAAGAACTGTTGTATTCATTAAACAGTTTCTGTTGAGCTAAATATGGAAAAACCCTATCTTTGAAGATATCTCGAAATACTTTGAAGATCATCAAGATTATCTCAGAAGATAGAAGATTACCTAACTGTCAGAAAATCAAGGAAGATCAAGGAGTATATATATGCTAGATTAGAATTCATAATTTGTAATTACTCATAGATTATATTTTTTTGCATTCGTTCTTCAAGTTGTAATTTTGCTTTCTGAATAGTGCTTAGCCTCTAAGTTTCTCGTTGAAACCTAAGAACAATCTGTGTTATTCTTCTAACATAATAAGTTAGATTGGGGGTGAAGTTTGCTATTGTAATCATTCTCATTGATTAATAAAATTACTGTTTGATTGAATCTCTTTGTGTTCAAAATCTTCTTTAATCAATTAAGTGTGATTCCGCAACTTCTTAGTTGATTGTGATCATAGTTAAAGATTAACTTTTATTCAACTTTGATTTGTTATTCAAAAGTTAGTTCTTGTTATTCGATATAATTTATATCCGATCCTGACAAGTGGTATCAGAGCCTTATCATTAAGGTTCCTTTGATCACTAGTTGAAGGTTTTTGCATTACTTTGCTTTATTTTTTCAAAACTGTTTTTCAATCAATTTGTTTCAATGGATTCGGGAGGTTCTTCTGATAACAATGGGTCTGGGTCCAACATTCGTGTTCTCATGCTCAAACCATCTGATTTTGAGATGTGTAAACTAAGAATTAAGCAGCATGTCCAACTAATGGACTATGCTGTTTGGCAAATCATCGAAACTGTTCCCACTAATCCCATTGAACTGGATGAGAATGGAAAACCAAAGAAGAAACCACCACCTAAGACAGATGCTGAAAATAAGGATAGAATGATTGAGATGAAAGCCCTCAGCATCCTCCAGATTGCAATTCCCAATGAGTATCAACATCAATTCAAGAAATTTAATGATGCTCATGAACTTTGGAATGCTCTGGAGAAGAGGTTTGCTGGGAACTTCACCAGTGGAAAGAATGAGAGTATCACCCAAATCTTTGATAGGTTTTACAAACTAGGGAGCCAACTGGAGAGTGCTAAGGTTAGGCTTGATCAAGATGAGATAAATAGAAAGTTTCTTAGGTCTCTAGGTGATGAATGGACTGTGTTTGCTGCACAATGGAGGACTAAGGATTCTCTTGAAGACATAGAGTTAGATGATCTCTATAATAGTTTGATAGTGTTTGAGGGAGAGATAGAGGGAAAAAGAAAAACTGTTGTTCCTAGCCACAATGTTGCTCTCCTGTCATCCTCAGGTATGGAATCAAACCATTCTTTAACTAACTCTTTTGAAAATTGTGCAGGTACTAGTTCTGCTGTTGGACTAGATGTGAACACTCCAGATGCTGTTCTTGAAGCTTTTCTTGCCAGCCATGCACATTCAACCCTTACCAATGAGGATCTTGAACAAGTGCACCCTGATGATCTTGAGGAGATGGATCTCAAATGGCAGATGGCCATGCTAACTGTTAGAGCCAAGAGGTTCATCAAAAGGACTGGAAGGCAAAATATGAATTTCAGAGCTGATGGCAAGGCTGGATTTCACAAGTCAAAAGTGAGATGCTTCAAATGTCAACAGCTTGGCCACTTTGCAAGAGAATGCAGATCTGGTGGACAAGTCCAGAATCAAGGTCAGAGGCCAACTCAGAATCAAACCTCCTCAGCATTGGTCTCACAAGAAGGCCATGGGTTTGATTGGAGTGATCAAGCCGAAGAGGCTACAAACAATAAAGCTTTGATGGCATTGACTGACTCCTCCATCAAGATAGATTTAATAGAATCTGAGGACATACATGTATCTTCTAAACTATGTCCTGGTGAATGTAGAGCTATTGTTAAGAGGTTTAGAGAGCACAATAAGAAAGTATGTGCTGCTCTAAGTAAAATGGAGGAGAGAAGGTATGAGTATACTGCTGTGTTAGAAGATCTTGAAAAGAAAATTAAAGACTATCAAGCTAATGAACTACAAATGGACTATGATAGAAAATATCATAAGTGGGAAAAAGAGCAGTTTCAAGATGAGATTGATAGTCTGAAAAAGAAATTGGTGGAAAAAGAAAGCAAGGTGGATGAACTCACAAAGAAATTGGAGGGTGTGGACATTGATCTTGGAATGTTCAAGGCCGCAAACCTTAAGCTTGAAACTCTGCTACAATCTCAAGTAAGAGACAAGGTGAAAATTGGACTTGGATATAAGGAAACCCCACCTCCATATAATCACAACTACATAACTCCCATGTCCGATGTAGCTGATAGGTATGTTAATGAATCATTACCAGAGGAACTGAAGTCAGCTAATCTACCATTTGAAAGTGATGAGGAAGGATTTGTGGAGAAAGTAAGTGATGATGAGGGAGTTGTGAAGAAAGATGAGGTGATTCCATATGAAAATCACATCTGTTGTGAACCCATACCCACTAAACCATCTTTTAAGCCTGTGATGTTTGTAAAAGCATCCACAGAACCCCTCACCACTGAGCCAACACCTTCAAAAGCTATCCAAACCATAAAAAGTTTCACAACTATTGCCAATAATCCCCATCTTTACACTAACAGTTCTAAAAAGAACCCAAACAGTTCTAAGCCAAAAAGCCCAACTGTTAGTACAAAGGCCAAAGGAAAGGAGAAAGTTGGTGAGGTTGTGTATGCAAGGAAGAAGATGGAAGCTCCAAAATCTCAGGCTAAACCCAAGTCTAAGAACAGGCATACTGAAATGTCTGCATGCACATGCCAAAAGCATGGTATCCAAAAGTTTTCTCAATCTGCAGCTGTTAGAGGAAATCAAAGAAATAGGAACCAATTCTGGTCACAAAGAACTGGTTTACCTATTGTGAAAACCAAAAAGTGCTACATCTGTGGGAGATCTAATCATTTAGTTCAAGATTGTTACTATAACCCACAGACCAATGGCACTCAAAACAAAAGTCCCAAAAGACAAAATAACAGTACTAAAACTGTTAAGTCAAAGCAAAATAGCAGTTCTAAAACTGTTAAACCAAAACAGGAAAACAGTTCTACAACTGTTACATCCAAACCAACTAACAGTTCCAAAACTGTTTTAACAAAACCAAAAACTGTTGGTTTGGCTTGGATGAAAATTCAAAAACAAACTGATTCTGGAGAGGGTAAAACTGTTCTTCAAACTGAAAATCAAAAGGAATCACAAGTTGATACATCTGTTTTACCAACTCCACCAGCTGTTTGTTCAAAGGTATCCACTGTTAATCACAACAGTTGGGAACCACATATTCTTACAAAGTATTCCTCACACAAATTAGAGAAATCTAATTTGGATGAAATCAAAAAGAACCAAACTCTGTTTAAGTACTATGACTTAAATGGTGTACCCAAGACCTGCATGGCCTGGGGTACTTCCTGCTACTAACTGATTTTATTTGTGCAGAGCATTCATAGGGCCAATCATGGATCTATCTGGCATGTGGATAGTGGATGCTCAAGGCACATGACTGGAAATCCACACTGTTTGAAGGATTTCAGAAGCATCAATGGTGGATTTGTAGCATTTGGAGGAAATGCTAAGGGAGGAAAAATCACAGGTAAAGGAGCTGTTGAGGCAGGTACACTTACATTTAATGATGTTTTCTTTGTTGAACAGCTTAAGTACAATCTGTTAAGTGTATCTCAAATCTTTGACAATGGAAACAAAGTTTTGTTTACAGATTCAGAATGCATTATTCTTTCAAAAGATTTTAAACTAAATGAGAAGGATGTTCTTTTGAGAACACCTAGAAAAGATAATGTATACTGTCTAGATACACAAAAGATTGCTAAACAGAATGTGTTAAGCTGTTTACTCTCAAAGGCATCTTATGATGAGTCTGCCATTTGGCATAGAAGGATGTGTCACATAAATTTTAAAACCATGAACTTGTTAGCTAAAAACAGTTTGGTAAGAGGTTTGCCCCAAAAAGAATTCTCATGTGATGATCATTGTGTAGCCTGTCTCAAAGGCAAGCAACACAAAACTTCTTATAAGGCCAAAGAAGTTTCTTCTATTACTGCACCTTTACAATTGTTACATATGGTTCTTTTTGGTCCTACATCTGTGGTGAGTATAGGGAAGAAAGCATATTGTTTAGTCATAGTTGATGATTTCACCAGGTTCACATGGGTTCAATTTCTTAGAACTAAGGATGAAACTGCTGAGTTAGTTAAGTCTCTTATTCTTAAATTTGAAAATCAATCTGATTTGAAGGTGAAAGTCATTAGATCTGACAATGGTTCTGAATTTAAGAACTACGAGCTAAACAGTTTTTGTGAAAGTAAAGGTATTGAAAGACAGTTTAGTGCCCCTAGGACTCCCCAACAGAATGGAGTTGCTGAGAGAAGGAATAGGACTTTGATAGAGGCTGCTAGATCCATGTTAGCTGATTCTAGGCTCCCAATGACATTCTGGGCAGAAGCAGTGAACACTGCCTGCTATGTTCATAATAGAGTACAAGTAGTCAAGTCCAAAGGGAAAACTCCTTCTGAGTTGTTCCTCAAGAGAAAACCTTTAATCAACTTCTTCAAACCATTTGGTTGTCCTTGCACTATACTTAATACCAAATCACAATTAGGCAAGTTTGAGAGTAAGGCTGAAGAAGGTTTCTTTGTAGGATACTCCACTCAAAGTAAAGCTTATCGAGTATTTAACAATGTCACTAGGATCATAGAAGAGAGTATGAATGTCTCTTTCAATGAGAATAGGATCAATATTGCAGGTAATGGACCTGATTGGTTATTTGATATTGATGTATTGTCTAAATCTCTTTCTTCTGAGTATTCTACTGAAACAGCTGCAGGTACCCCAACAACTGTTGGTGAAAATCAACACACAGTTTCCAACAGCCCAAACAGTTCTGAAACTGTCAGCACAAAACCAACAACTGTTGGTTCAAACAAAGTTACTGAACACTTTGTTGTGATTCCTATGCTTCAACAAGAGTTCTCCAATGCTGTTGATCCACTGATTGATGTTGAACCTTCAAAGAACATGGAATTTCATGATCCTTAACAACACACTGACTCTGCATCCCAAACAGTTGCTGATCAAGTGTGTGATACTGCTGAAAATTCAAGTGAATGTGAGTTTGATCTGTCTAATCTAGGGAATGAACTGACTGAAGAAAACATTCCTACATCAAGAGTTCACAAGAATCATCCACTGTCACAAATAATTGGTGATCCAACCACTCCTATCAGAACAAGGAATATGCTGCAAAATGAAAATATTGGTGTGGATCTTGCCCAATTTGATGTGAATGCTTGCTTTCTATCTCAAATAGAACCAAAGAAAGCAATTGAGGCATTGAAAGACCCTTCTTGGGTGGAAGAAATGCAAGAGGAACTCTTACAATTTGAAATTCAGCAAGTTTGGAAGTTGGTTGAGCTTCCAAGAGGCAAAAGAGTAATTGGCACCAAGTGGGTGTTCAGAAACAAGAAAGATGAAAGAGGGATTGTAATCAAGAATAAAGCAAGACTGGTTGCACAAGGTTATACACAAGAGGAAGGAATAGACTATGATGATGTCTTTGCACCTGTTGCAAGGATTGAAGCCATTCGACTATTTCTTGCCTTTGCAAGCTTCAAAGGATTTAAGGTGTATCAAATGGATGTCAAGTCTGCTTTTCTCTATGGAACTATTGATGAGGAGGTATATGTGTGTCAACCTCCTGGATTTGAAGACTCAAAGTACCCTGACAGGGTATATAGGTTGGATAAAGCTCTATATGGACTACATCAGGCTCCTAGAGCTTGGTATGAGACATTATCATCCTACCTTCTTGAGAATGGTTTTAAGAGAGGCACAATTGACAAAACATTGTTTACAAAGATTGTTAAAACAGAGATTTTGCTTGTTCAAATCTATGTTGATGATATAATCTTTGGATCCACTGATGACAGCTTGTGCAAAGAATTCGAAGTCATTATGCACAAAAGGTTTCAGATGAGTTCAATGGGTGAACTCACATTTTTCTTGGGATTACAAGTCAAACAGAAGCCCACTGGTATTTTTCTAAGCCAATCTAAGTATGTCAAAGACATATTGGACAAGTTTGGTTATCAAGATGTGAAACTAGCAAGTACTCCAATGGAGACACACAAACAGTTGGGAGCAGATGTTGAGGGGGAGGATGTAGATATACACCTCTATAGGTCAATGATAGGTTCATTAATGTACTTAACTGCATCTAGACCTGATATAATGTTTACTGTTTGTGTTTGTGCCAGGTTTCAATGTAGTCCAAAGATGTCACACCTGTTTGCTGTAAAGAGGATCTTTAGATACCTCAAAGGCCAACCAAAATTGGGACTTTGGTATCCTAAAGATTCACCTTTTGATTTGGTGGCATATTCTGATAGTGACTATGGTGGAGCAAATGTGGACAGAAAATCAACCTCTGGAGGATGTCAATTCTTTGGATCAAGGCTGGTTTCATGGCAATGCAAGAAACAAACAACAGTTTCAACCTCAACAGCTGAGGCTGGATATATTGCTGCATCAAGCTGCTGTTCACAGGTTTTATGGATCCAAAATCAGCTTCTGGATTATGAATTTTGGAAACTTTGGATTGCATTCAACAGTCGAAACATATATAAGGGCAATTTTGCTCGCACTGGAAGTACATTATCCATACTCTCCAGCAGTGCATGAGCCCTAAGAGAACTGACTGGAATGAATTTGGGAGCAACATTGCTCTCGCACTCATTTGTTTAGCCAACAACAGAGCTTTTAATTTCTCAAAAATGATCTTTAATGGAATGGTAAAGCATCTAGAAACCAAATATGGTCTCTTTTTTATGATCTTTAATGGAATGCTAAACTCTTTTATGCCAAATCTTAAAGCACACAAGAGGGTCCTAATTCCCTCTGCTCATGTGGCCTCCACATTGAGCAAGTTGATGGTTAATGGGAAGAATTTCTCAGGTGCCATAACTCCACCACTCTCTGAAATGATGGAGTTTCTTTCAAGAAACAGAGCTGCCAGGGGTGAGCATGAAGCCCAACTTATTGCTACACCACCACCTCTAAAACCCACAGCTCACGATACTCAAATAATCCCTTCTGCTTCCTTTGAACGAGCTATAACACAAGCCCCTGTACTAAAAATATTTCAAAAGAAGAGGAAAAGAACTGTTGGTGCTCCTTCCACCAAAGTTCATGAAACTGTTAACCCTGCACAGGTGCATTCACCTATGCAGAATATCGAAAGGGAACCCCTTGTGCTATCTCCCAGGCACAATGAGGAGGTGATCACTCCATTAGAGGGTGATCATGTGGTATGTGAGGCTGATCCTACTGTTTTACCCCCAAGGGGTGAACAGGACAGGGTTAACATGACTAAGACCTCAGCCACGGCAACAGAGGCTGGTCAAACAGTTTCTAGAAATCCCCAGTACTAAGAAATGAGGGGTACTGGTGTGGAATCTCAATTGAGTGAACCACCAGTTTTATCTGTCAATGATATGTTAACAGTGGCAACACTGGCTGACATTGAGGCTAGAATGCAACACCAAGCAATGACGGATTCCAACATTGCACCCTTCTTTGCTGCATATATACAACTCAAAAAGAAGATTGCCTTACAAAACAAAAGGATTCTTCAACAAGATCAGCAAATTAAGGTTTTGACCAACAGTTTGAAGCATGCTAATGGGGTGCTAAAACTGCATGATCAAGTACTACAACAGTTGACAGTTGTTGCAAGACCTCCTTCAACTGTTCCAATCAAAGAGGGAGAGAGTTCATTACCAACAGTTGCTGAAGTGCCAGAACAAACAGCTGCAGTGGATGAACTAACAGTTGCATCTAGTACACAAACAGTTGCAGCTGAAGGCAAAACAGTTGCACCAAGTGAACAAACAGTTGAAAGTGTCCAAACTGTTAATGAAGAAGAAGAAGAAGAACTCTCAAATGCTGATAGGGTACTAATCAACAGGATGGTATCAACTGCAAATGTTCCAAGCACTGAGATTTTCAAATCTTGGTCAAAAGTTAAGCAGAACTACTTGGTTGATATAAGTGCTCAATATCTGGGAATAAGTTCTTCTAGAATGGCACAGAAAATAGATGATGGATGGCTTGATGGAAAGGTTGCTACGTTAGAATCTTTACCACCAAAGAAAGGGTTTAAAGGCATAGTCATTCTGGAAGGAAATAAAGAATCCAAGTTGCCCCCTATTCTAGGCAAAGGTAAGGAAGTTGTTGTTGCTTGTCCTAAGCTCAAACTTTCAAAACAACAACAAGAAGAGCGTGATCATGAATTTGCATTAAGGCTAGCAGCTGAGCAAAGGGAACAAGAATTGAAAGATTTTGATGTAGCAAAGAAGCTAGCTGATGAGATCACAGCTCAGATTGATGAGGAAGAAAAACAAGAAAAGGATGCTAAGGGAGTTAAAAGAAAAAGAATTGTGAAAAAGAAACAACCTCAACTTCCTAAGTCAGTAACTGAGAAGAAGTCTCAACCTCTACAATCCAAACCCCAAAAGTCCAAAACTGTCCAACCAACCCAAACAGATCAAACCATCAAAGCTAAAATGGTTAAAACTATAATTCAAGATAGGCTCTTGGTAGATGTTGAAAAAGGTGTTAACAAGTTTGTAAAAGAACATCTTGGCCAGAAGTCTCACATTAAAGAATGGAAGTTTGATGTTGTCAGGTTTGATACTGGAAAGGAAGGTATAATCATTGTAAGGGATAATGATCAGATTGAACTGTTTACAGGCTACTTACAAATGATGGATAGTATTACTAGGTGGGACATACAAGAATTGTATGAGTATGGAACAAGGCATTATGGAGGATCTGAGCAAACTCTGATTAAGTTATTGATGAGATATTTGACAAGTATTTGCAACCCAAAGAAAATAATGTCAATACTGGTGGCTGATGAAACTTTTCCAATTCAATCTGTTAAAGTGCATGTTAAGCCAAGGGTATACTCCATGGTAATGGAAAATGCAATTACTGAATGGTTTGACATGGATTTTGTCAAACATGGTCAGATCAAGCTTCAATACTTAGTGAAAGCCAAGTTCTATGGTCTAGCTAAAGAAAGGAATGAGCTACTTCAGAAATTCAAAGATAGACTTGAATCTCTGTGATCAAAGAAAAAGTAATTTTTCTATCTTTTGAATTTTTGATTAAAACAGTTTGATTTTGCATTCAATGATAAATATGTTCTTTACTTATGTTAATTTGTCTATGATTGAACCCTTAAAACAAACAACTTAAGTGTATTGTTCAATACTTTAAGTTAGGGGAGATTGTTGGGAAATTGGCTAGGTCATTGAAACTGTTATATATGCAAATATCAAAAATGATTAAGACTGTTAATAAGTGCTGGGAAAACAGTTCAAAACTGTTAGAAGAAGTGTTGAAGAAACAGTTTAGAACTGTTAGTTGAAATTGTGAAGACAGTTGTAACCAACAGTTGCTGTGAACTTTAAAGCTGTTATATAGAGTTCAGAACTGTTAGTACAAACTACTACAACTATTCGAAGACCTTGAAGCTGAAGACTGTTAGAAGAACCAAGAACTGTTGTATTCATTAAACAGTTTCTGTTGAGCTAAATATGGAAAAACCCTATCTTTGAAGATATCTCGAAATACTTTGAAGATCATCAAGATTATCTCAGAAGATAGAAGATTACCTAACTGTCAGAAAATCAAGGAAGATCAAGGAGTATATATATGCTAGATTAGAATTCATAATTTGTAATTACTCATTGATTATATTTTTTTGCATTCGTTCTTCAAGTTGTAATTTTGCTTTCTGAATAGTGCTAAGCCTCTAAGTTTCTCGTTGAAACCTAAGAACAATCTGTGTTATTCGTCTAATATAATAAGTTAGATTGGGGGTGAAGTTTGCTATTGTAATCGTTCTCATTGATTAATAAAATTACTGTTTGATTGAATCTCTTTGTGTTCAAAATCTTCTTTAATCAATTAAGTGTGATTCCGCAACTTCTTAGTTGATTGTGATCATAGTTAAAGATTAACTTTTATTCAACTTTGATTTGTTATTCAAAAGTTAGTTCTTGTTATTCGATATATATCCGATCCTGACACCTAGTACTACAACTCCTTGGGTAGGTATGGCCGGTGCTGGCACAACCATAGGAGGTATTCCTACACTCTCCCTATAACTCACAACAACATCATTTTGCTCACATAAGTTTAGAAGTGATATAGGGAATGGTTAAGGAACAGGTACATTGGCAGGAGTTGCAGGTTTGATATAAACAAAGAGTTTAGAGTTCACAGAAGGTAAACCTGTCTCGCTAGGAATGTCAGCATTTTGGTCCATCAAGTATTAGACAATCATTGGTAGAAATCTTTGGTATGGCAGGAAGTTAGCATCCTTCTTTTTTTGTGAATTTTTCCTCAGCATTGTTGCCTTGATATCTTGAAAGAGCAGGAATGCATAATCTACGTGCAGGTGATTGGCAGCCGCCACAAAGATATTGAGCTGATGCTCAGTAGGGAATTCATACCCAGAGTGCTTAGGAGTGAGACACCGTTGAAGCACCGTCATAAAAGTACTGTATTTGGGATGCAAGTTGGTGCGTTTGAATTGATTCTTTCTTGTGAGCTCTCCACCGTATCTCATTGCCCTGATTGCAACAAGACACGTCTCCTAGTCTAGGATTTCATCAAAAGTTGTTGCAGGAGGTCTTCTGTCAGCCCTTGGTAGTCTGAAGATTGTTCTAAGGTGATTGATAGGTATATCAATTGTATATTCATCAACCTCAGCATGGATGACCTCATGCCCTCTGTCATTAGTACGTACATCACACGTCTTCCAGAATTGTTGAACATAGAGCTTAGGGACATGTGTGCCAGTGGTGGATGGATTATATGTCAGGAGGTGGTGTAGAGGATGAATCTTTAAGATTTCTGTGACAATGGGGTAGGTAGGGTTTTTCAATTTTGTGAGGTCAACATATTGGTTGTTGTCATGGGTTCTAGAGTTTAGAAACTTTGCTTGAGGCATGATCTCCTCTGGTTGAAGTACAACTTGTGCCATCTGATCTGCACAGATAGATAAACAATTAAGTCAAAGATATATAGATATGCAAGAAGACAATATTCAACTTTAACTTGTGGTCAAACTTCAGTGAATGAGTCAAAGTTGACCACAGTTGACCAAAACTATCAAGTATGAAAATTTTGAGAAAACCCTAACTCTGGAATCCCCATTGTGTACATGATGATTTTAAGTATAAAAAAGTTGTTTTAGTACTTTCAATATGTCTATTAGATAGTAACAAACAACTTTGAGTACTAGAGTATAACCCAAAAATCATCATAACACCCTTTTTAGAACCAAAAAGTATGTTTTAGGTTCAAGTTCATACACCTCAAGAACACGAAGAACACTTTTTGAGATTTGTGAAATATTTTTGCACCAAAGTGTTCCCCAAGTGATGCTAACACCCATCCTAAACTTGATTTTAACAACCAAGTTCATTTTGTGTCCCAAAACTCCATACAAAGTCAAGAAAAAGTCCATCGCTAAGGGATGTTCTACGGCGAAAAATCACTATTTTAACTCAAAATTTTCAAAATGTAATCCGTACAAGCTGTTACCTATATGATCACGAGTGTTTTGAGACTAAAATTGTAAATTTTGGCAGAGTAACGAGAGAGTTCGTAAAATCACGTAGCCAAAAACGAGAGAGTATGTGAGTTTAAATTTTGAATCGTATGGAGTAAGTTTGAAACTGATGGGATGTTAAAAAGGTGAAAGGTACACGTGTCACACTCTGATTGGACCAGCCGTTGGTAAAAATCCGGCTTATAGAGGCGATCACATGGTAAAAACACCCGGCTTATAGATCCATGCGATTGACCTCCGTGTTCAGCAGAAATGCTAACACATGTTGAATCGCATGCGATTCCCCTTGTTTTGTCAATCGCAGGCGATTGGCACTTGATTCATGTGTAGACTGATGGTCTATGACATGCGATTGGCACTTGGTTCATGGTTCACAGATGGTCCATCGCATGTGATTGAGGCATATTGAAGTTAACTTATAAGTCTATGCGATTGAGGCATAGTGAAGTTTTGTAATTCCAAGTGATTGTAATCCATGTGATTGTACTTCAGTGTGGGTGAACCAAGACTTAGAAAATTTAATTTGTTGAGTTCCAAGAAACCCCATGCGATTGAAGCATAGTATGCGATTGTTTGCAATAGAACCCAAAACTTGGAAATTTTCTGAAAATTCAAAATATCTGGATTTTGAGAGTTAAAAAATTTTCCCAGATATCTTGAGTTGAGTGTTTGTTTGACACACTCCCCCTACACTTTTGCATTTGTTTTATGAAAATCTTCAAAATTTAGGGAATGTGTAAGTTGTCTACTTCTCCCCCTACACATGTGCAGTATGTGTATGATTTACTCCCCCTACACATATGTAGCATGTGTAAAACCAGAATATCACTTCCCCTTGAATGTTGCATCAGATATCTGCACAATGAACAAACAGTATAACACCTACTCTAAACAAAAAAAAGAAAGAAAGGAAAAATGAAGCAACAGTATGTTAAATTTTCAGGTTTAGCATGCCTAACTTGGATACCAACTCAGTGAAGCGCCTTTCATCTAATGGTTTGGTAAACAAGTCAGCTAGCTGATTTTCAGTAGAAAAATACTGCAGCTCAATGAGACCTTTCTCTACGTTATCTTTTATGAAGTGATAACGGATATCAATATGTTTAGTTTTAGAGTGGTGTACTGGATTGCAGGATATAGCGATGGCAGACTGGGAATCGCATAGCAATGGAATTTTGTCATACCTGAGGCTAAAGTCTGATAACTGTGTACGTATCCACAGACTTTGTGAACAGCACATTGCAGCAGCAACATACTCAGCTTCAGCTGTAGATGTGGATACGCAGTTTTGCTTTTTTGAGGCCCAGCAGACTAACGATCTCCGAGAAAGTGTACACTACCAGAGGTGCTTTTTCTATCAATCTTGCAACCGGCATAGTCAGCATCTGAGTAAGCATAGATATCCAGATTTGAATCTTTGGGATACCACAGACCAAGATCCATAGACCCTTTGAGATAAATGAAGATCCACTTAACTGCAAGAGGATGTGACTCTTTAGGATTCGCCTGGTATCTGGCACAGAGACAGGTAGAGAACTTGATGTCTGGATGACTTGTAGTTAGATACAGTAATAAACCAATCATACCATGGTAAGTTTTGAGATCTACTGGAGAACCATCTAGATCCTCTGATAGTTGTGCCTTAGCAGCCATGGGTGTGGATATGGGTGTGCAGTGAATCATATCATACTTCGTAAGAAGATCTTTGATATACTTGGATTGGCAAATAAAATTGCCATGACTTAACTGCTTCACTTGGAGTCCGAGAAAGAATGACATCTCCCCCATCATACTCATTTGAAATCTGTTTGCCATGATCTTGGCAAACTCATCACTGTATTTTGGATTCGTAGACCTAAAAATGATGTTATCCACATATATTTGAACTAAAATTTTGTCCCTACCCTTAGTATTTGTGAACAGAGTGGTGTCAGTCTTTCCTTTTGAGTACCCTTCACCAATCAAATATTCAGATAAGACATCGTACCATGCACGTGGAACTTACTTTAACCCGTACAAGTCCTTATCTAAGATATAAACATGATTTGGATGTTTTGATATGATGAAACCCTCAGGTTGTGAGACATATACTTCTTCTTTGAGAACACCATTAAGAAAAGCTGTCTGCACGTCCATCTGAAAGACACGAAAGCTTCTGGAGGCTGCATATGCAAGAAAGAGTCGGATTGCTTCAATACGAGCAACGGGGGAAAATGTTTCATCATAGTCAATGCCCTCTTGCTGATTGTAGCCTTTAGCAACTAACCTAGCTTTGTTACGAATGACCACTCCATCCGAATCCCGTTTGTTCTTGAACACCCAGTTAGTTCCAACAACAGATTTTCCATATGGAAGAGGAACTAATCTCCAGACTTTAAGATGATCGAATTGGTGTAGTTCTTCTTCCATTTCAATTACCCAATCCGGATCATCTAATGCTTCAGAAGTCTTGGTTGGTTCAATGATGCTTACAAAACCCAAAAATTGACATTCGTTTGCTGTTGCTGCTCGTGTTTGAACGACATCTGAAGAGTCTCCTATGATGTTATCCTCAGAGTGATATCTGGTCCACTTTATCTCGTGGGAAGTAGAAGATGAAGTAATAAGATCTTGTAAGTGTCGCGCTTCCTCTTCATCTTCGCGGGAGAAATTTGTGTCTGACACAGGAGGCTCTCTGGGTCAGGAATCTGAGAAGTCACAGGGGGACGAGTGACAGATATAGATGTAGAATCCTCAGCATATAGATCGGCAAATGGATTCGTCTCAGTGACCGTAGGAGCCGTTATAGTAATACTTGTTTATACAGCTGTGTTGTTCCTGTTGTCAGTTAAAACAGGAGTAGATTCAGATCTAAAGAAATCAAACATAAAGTCAAGATTAGTATTAGAACTGGACGGATTGTTTGATTCTTTGTTTTGAAGTGTTAGTCCCATATAACAAGTGATTCAAGTATAATGTAGGATAGATTGAAGGTTTGTATGTAGAACTAGAGAGAATATGTTTTACACCATGGAAAACACATAGTTCATTATTCAATTATGCCCAAAACCTTACACATTACAACATGTCATATCCCTATATATACTCCATGAGTATATTACATAGAAACTCCTATTTCTATACAATATATGAATTTACATTCTCCCCCTTTGTCTTGAAATAGGAGTGTACACGCCAGTAACCTAAGTTTTCCTTAGATTATATAAGCAGTTTTGGATGTAGCGTCCCACCAAATACATCAGTCTGAAACATTGTTTTATCTTGAGCCTTTGACAGCGGAAGCATAAACACTTTTAATGTATTGGGAAGAATCTTCTTTTTGTCTCCCCCTACAATGTAGCTCAGATTGTTTCCATGTCATCAAAAGTCTGATAATCTTGACTCCCCCTAGACATGATATAGACTGATGTTTCTTGTTCTCTCTCCCCCTTCAGTAGACACCCTCAACAACTGAATCAACAATGTAAAATTTCTTCACTTTTTATTCTCCCCCTCATGATGATTATAAGACTTTATGAGCATCATGCATAAAAGACATCACCATGAGATTCAGTTGCAAAAACATGGAAGAGGAGTGGGGAGGATCCTACACTTCAAGTCAAAATAATCTTTAAACATTCCCTGACTTGAAAAGATACTTGAACCACTCTTGACCGTTGAGGAGTGGTAATGATTTGATCTGAATTCTTGAAGATATATAACTCTGTGTTGGATGTAATTTGATATTGGAGATTAATGTTGTCAAGTAAGTATCCCAATACCGTATAATCAACCTTCACCAGATCACAACAAGTGGAAAAAATTCTGAAAGACATACGGATGCAAACAAACTTGGGTACACATAAGAGGATATTTGACTGTGAACTATAATAAGATCAGGGAGTCTGATACATCCTTATTTGAGAGCACACGAATGAACTTACAAAATCTTTAAAAAAATGATGAAACCTGGTGTTGGTTAATCCTTAAAAAAAAATTTCACCAACACTGTGATATGGAACATCGGAGATGACTGATAAAAGATAACCAAGATTCAAAAGAAACAAGGGATGAATGGCCAAAATTTGGTTTTGAGACCAAAAATTGGTGACACTAAGAAAGAAGACCCAAAAATCAGTTAAGAAAGAGCCGGATGACTAGACATAAGGGACTAGACATTCCAAAATATGGTAACAATGACCCGAAGCAAACCCGAATCTAGAAACATCAGAATGATAACTGAAACTTTGAGAACTCCTGACTCAGCCAAAAAAATCCAAACACTTGACTTAGGAATCAAGGTGACAAGATAATTCAGTCACAACAACGACGACGGGGGTTCGGGGGCAGCGCCCCTGATAGAGGGGTACAAGGGGCAGAGCCCCTGGCTGGCAAAAATGAAGAACAATGCTTTGGCAAAAATGATCAGAAATCTTAAAATTTTGAAAAATGAATGTAAATCCGGGTGATCTTGAATTCCGATAAAATAGACAATTTCGAGCACAGAGAGAATTCCGAGAAAATAAGGAATTCCGAGAAAGTAGAGAAATCCGATAAAACTTCGGAATCCGATAAAACCTCGAAATCCGATAAAATGTCTCGGAATCCGATAAAATGTTTCGGAATCCGATAAAATGTCTCGGAATCCGATAAAATGTTTCGGAATCCGATAAAACCTTAGAATCCGATCAAATTATTCTTGGAATTCAGCAATTCCGACTGAGTCAAAGGGCAAATCCGACCCCTTCAAACCTGGTATTCCGGTAGCTTCAAGATCATCCCGCTCAGATTCAAAATTTTCGAATTTTTTACCCAAATCTGATGATTTCTTGTCCAGATCACTTTGCCTACCCCCGATTTACATTTCTCTATCAAAAATTATCACAAACATCGATCAAATAAGCCAAATCGATCAAATTTCTTCAAGAACTTCCAAAACTCAAAAACTCAAAAATCTTCAATTTGGCCACTGATTTGCTATCCAATTGCTATGAAATCAAATGTTGAGTGTTTCATTATGCTTTGCGATCTTAATCCAATCATTTAACACTCAAAAATTCCATTTGATCTAGACTTTGATCTCAAACCCGAAAATACCCCTTTTTCTTCAAAAATTCGACTTTTGTTGTTGAATTCAGATCTAATCTTCACTCCCTTGGCTCTGATACCACTTGTTAGTCCCATATAACAAGTGATTCAAGTATAATGTAGGATAGATTGAAGGTTTGTATGTAGAACAAATGTTACGTTGATACTTTCAACAATGCTCTTTGTTCTTTTATTTAAAACTCGGTAGGCTTTCGACTCAGTAGAATAACCTAGAAAAATAGCCTCGTCAGCTTTTGGAGCAAACTTTCCTAGATTATCCTTGTCATTAAGCACAAAACACCTATTACCAAAAACATGAAAGTATTTGATATTAGGCACTATGCCATTGGCCAGTTCGTATGGAGTTTTATTAAAGCGTTTATTAATAAAAGAGCGGTTCTGCGTATAGCAGGAAGTGCGTATAGCCCGGAATATGATAGCATGGTACGGGTAGCTTCAACCAAAGTTCTGTTTTGTCTTTCCACAACACCATTTTGTTGTGGAGTGTATGCAGCTGAAAACTGATGGTTGATCCCAACAAGGTCACAAAAGCTCTTCAGAGTACTGTTTTTGAATTCAGTTCCATTGTCTGTACGGATGGAAACAACAATCTGACTATGCTTATTCTGATGTTGCTTGATGAATGAGATGATTGTTGTTGATCGTAGAAACTTGACCTAAGTATATCTCGAGTAGTTATCCACCATGACTAGAATATACTTCTTCCCATTTTTAGATTGAATTCTCATAGGACCACAGAGATCCATGTGCAGGAGTTCCAAAGGCTTTGTAGTGCTGAATACTTGTTTAGATTTGTGGCAAGCCTTTTTCATTTTACCCTTCTCACAGTTTGCACACAGATGATCCTTCTTAAATCTTAACTTGGGTATGGCTCTCACCAAGTCACCAGTGACTAATTTATTGATATTCTGAAAGTTCAGGTGACAGAGTTTTCTATGCCATTGACAAGTAAGATTTGATGATGCTTCAGACAGTAGACACACGGAGGTAGGGGATTCGTAATTTTCCAAATCAATGGAATACAGGTTAGATTTCCATGCACCTGCCAGTAATTCATCCCCATTCTCAGTTAGCACAGAGCATTTGTTCTTCTTAAATACAACCTCCAGGTCCTTGTCACAGAACTGTGCGATGCTAAACAAATTATGACCCAACCCTTCAACATAGGAGACTTTCTTGATCTTAATGTGCTTCTTCTCTATGTCTATGTACCCCATTATTGGTGCAACATTGTCATTCCCAAAACGTACATTCCCGGAGTACTTAGGAACATAATTTTTTAGAAGACCCTTGTTTCCAGTCATATGCTTGGTACAACCGGAGTCCAGGTACCACAAATTAGGCGCCTGCTAAAAGAGAATAAAACACGTTTAGGTCCCCATATATGAATGGGTCCTTGATTGTTAGTTCCTAGAAGTGGGTGAGTATTGATTATTTCAACTGGTGGTGGTAAAACTTCTAATGATCTATTCTTAGGTACCCAAGTGGGTTTAATCTTTTGTCTAGAAGGAATAGATTGAGACAGAATTGGCTTAGACGGAAGTTTCGGTACCACCTTTGGTTTGACAGTTGATGGAATCGGAGGTTTAGGATTCGGAAGAGTTGCGGAAGCGTTATGTTTGCGAATCCAAGCATTCGAGGAATTCTTAAGAATTCGTTGTGACCTCGGTGCATCAACTTGCCTTTGCTGACTGGAGCCTTGGGAGCAATAGGTTGTACTACTCGTTGATTGGAGGATGTGTTGGGTTTGGAAGTTTTGGCATTTTTGGAAGGTGGATTGCTAGATCTTTTTTGAGAATGCAAGTGTTTTTCGTGATCAATCCATGCCTTTTTGAATACTTCGTAGCCCTGCCGTCTGTAGACTTCCAGTTCTTTGATCGTCAGTAATCGTTTTGATTTGTTTAAACGTTTGAGTGCATGTGACTGACGAGTGTTGATTCACTGATGAATGATATATCCTTTGGAATTTATAAATGGAACACAGATCTGATTATCGAAAAAGTCTGTCCAGTACTCGCATGGTTTAATTCCAGTTTGTTTTCTTAATTGATCATATTCACAATTAAATTCACAATGTCCATGGAGGCAACCATCACTCATACAAAACATTGAAGAGACAATTTTATCATGCAAACTTGAATGATTATAGACAGTATCAAACATCAAAATTTGTTCACATGTTTGTCTAGTGTTTGAACATTTTCTAGACGACCTAGGAATGACTCTCTTCCAAGTTATGTTTATTTTACGCTCTTCACTCCCGAGCTTCTTCACATCTGCAGCAGAATGTAAAACGTTAGAATTGAGTCGTGGTCGACTAGCAACTTCTTTTGAAGATTCAGGTATGTCAATGTGCATACGAGAAATGTGACTAGAAATGGAAATGGGTGTCTGTTTGAAAATATGTTTTTGTTTAAAAGTTTTCAAAGTAGGATTGTTAACAGATTTTATTTAGAGTTGAACATCTTCAAAAGATGTAGACGCATGCTTAGAATCTTCAATTCGTTCCACGTATGGAGAAAAAGTGAATGGAGTAAGAGGCTGTATCTCTTGTTTGACTTGGATGATGCGTTCTTTTAATGCTGTATTTTCCCTGCACAAGTTATCTATGATTTTTTTCATCATGATTAAAAATGTTTTTGATATGCTTGTGAAGGATGGAATTTTCTTGAGCTAAGTGAGTAAGCTCAGGTGATTGGGAAGAAACTGAGATGGTTTCATGTGTGGTTTCAAAGTGGAAAGCTTTGGTAATATCTCCTTGTATCAGATGGGTGAAGCAAAACTCTTGCAAGGTTTACCTTCGCTGAAATTCCTTGTGGGGAATGTATTGATATTGGGGTTTTGGAATTTCAGGAGCATACAATTCTTCATGTGTATAGATTGGAGTGGTGACAATGGAATTTAGTATTGGAGGTGGGTAAGTGAAGTATGAGTCATTGAGGTTAGAGTAATTGAAGGGAGTTTCAGTTTTGAGATGTAAGGTCCGGTTGACATCCTCTTCAAGTCGTTCTTCCTTTTGACCAACAAATACCATTCCTTGAGTTAGTCCTTCGCCAAATAGATTTGTGTTGTACAATTGTTTGGCAGATACCTTACTTAGAACACTTTGGCTTTCAAAACCAAGTCCATCGAATGTCCATCTTGAAAAAGGTCGTTCCTTTTGTTTGTACAGAAAGATGGTTTGTTCACTTTGCCCTCTTTTGATTAGAATGTCTTCAAGTCCTTTAATTTTTAAACAAAGAATATGCTAATCATTTTTAAGAATTTCTGAATCCTTTTCTGCACCAATACGTTCTGCTTTGAGATAGTGTATGATGATGTTTGTTTTATCAGTTAATTCTAGAAATTCAGATTCTTTCACAACTAATTGAACCTTAGATTCATTTATGTTTTTCTCTAATTGTTCAATTGTAGCTTGTGCTTCTTTGTCTTGTGTATGAATGATCTCTTTTAACACTTGATTTTTCCTTGTTAGTTTGGTCACCTTAAATTCTAACTTTTTCATGCGGTTTAATATGATTTGGATATGTTCAAAATTAAAACCCATGTTAGAGTTAGAGTTAGAATGTACCTTTCAACTTTCAACAATCTCCTCCTCAGCATCGGAGAGATCACCACCATCTTCATCCCTATCACTTGTTTCACCAGTAGCCATAAAATAGAACAGTGCGTGATCCTCACCATCTAGATCACTATCGGAGTCTGTGTCCTCAAGGAAATGATCTTATTCCACCATAAGAGCATTCCTAGCCTGCTTTTGCTTTGACAGGCGGTACGTTTGTCTGTAGTATTCAACATCCTTGGTCTTCTTCTGTGGACAGTTCCTGATCATGTGTCCAGACCTCCCACAGTTATAGCACTTCAAATCAGTCTTCTTTTCTTCCTTCCTCTCATCTCTTTAAAATCTAGGCTTGTCAACAGGAGCAAGCCTTTCTGGTCTTCTGGAGCCAAAGGTAAATCGTTGTCTATTGTTGGTTTTATTAAAGCGATTTCTGAAGGTTTTGCCAACAACAGAGAGAGCATGAATGGCCGCTTTGACTGAGTCTTCATCATCATCATCAGGATCCGATTCACTGAGAATCACCTGCTTGAACTTCATTGATCTTGATGAAGATTCTTTGGAATTCTTTCTGTAGCTACCAAGGCTAGAGGATCTGCAGCTGGCTGTTTAAGGAGAGACTTCAGTATTTCATCTTGGTATTGATTGAGGTCTTCGAATATGTTGTGGAAGGTGACTGTGGTAAGGTCTTTATTGATTTGCTTGTACAGTCTAACATATTCCTTCCATTCTGGACCTAGTGACTTCAGAAAAACACAGTTTATATCTAGGTCAGTCCTGATGATTTGATTGGACCTCATCTCATTTTGCAGTTTGCAAAATCTACCATAGGTTTCAGAAAGAAGTTCATTCTCTCTAACGCTGAAGTCATGATAGCTGTTGACTAGTTGGGTACGCTTGATATACTCTCCTTGCGCAGTACCTTACAACTGCTTCTTTATCTCATCCCATATTTCCTTAGCAGTGGCTAAGCTATCTATCTTTGTGTAGATCTCTGAGGAGAGTCCTTGTTTCAGATTATACTTAGCCAATCTTTCAGCCTTTTTGATCTCCTTTTCTTGAGCTGTAAGCTCATCAGCAGTCTTTTCCCTCTCATGACGGAGAATGGCGGGATTGTTGTTAAGATCAGCCTCAACAACTTTGGTGAACTTTTTTTTTCCCGTTCATGATGCAGTCGATCATCATTTCTCCATGTGTCTCATTGTGCTCCAGGAAGTCCAAGAACCTTCCTTTCCAAACGCTATATTCACCTCGAAATAGAACAGGAGGTTTTGTGTCGGTACCGATGGACATCATTTCATTTCAACTTGACATTGTGAGAGTTTTAGTATGAAATGATCGTTCAGTTGTTATATGAATAGATTGTTCGAAAACTTTACTGACAACAGAGAATTATATTCATTTCAAGTCAGTTTTGAAAACTTCTTGGTGATGATTGAGGAGGTAAGTCAATTTAATTTAACTTTGAATTAGATCTTGTAAAGATTAAATTCAGCTTTGAATTAGATAGAATTAGGTTAATTTAATTCAACTTTGAATTATATCCGAATTAGATTAAATTCAATTTTGAATTAGATTTTTAAGTTTTAAGTTAGATTGTCCTATTTGTTCAAAAGGTCAAGTCCCAATGGTTCTATCACTTGTCCAATAAATTCAAGGTATGCAAATGGTGTTATGCGATTGCTAGAATCCCTTGAAAATTGAGCAGAGTAACTTCTTGGTAGTGATCAATAGAGTAACCAATAGAGTGCGATTGATCCCTATAACACCAAACACTTAGATTTAAACAGTTAGTAATATCAATCGAATTCTTAACAAGCATCTGATTCGAATCCGATTGCTTTTGAAATGTTTGATATCCAAGTAACTAGGAACCTTGAATCGCACGGCCAACTTAATGCGATTGATGAAATCACTTAGAATCGCACAGATGTTTGTGCGGCTGATAGATCACTTTGAACCTTCTAATCACATGCGATTAAACTTAATGTAGCTGATAGCACTGACTAACACTTAGTAGATTTCAGCTCTGAAGGACTCTATAAGCCGTGTAATCCCTTCAATCGCATGGACCACTAACCCGGCTTATAGAATCTGATGTGTCACTATCAGATTTGAAGGCCTTACCCCTTATGGTGTCTACCCACTTGTACCTTGATTGGTATGGGTAGTACTTGAGTTGCCTTGTTCAATACTTAATATTTGAAGAATTAATAATTATTTTTAATCAAAACTGATTTCTTCTTCTTCAAGACTACATTTAAGATTCAAGAACACCATAAATGCTTAAATTTCCAGATAATTAAATGCCAAAAAGTCGAGCATTTAATGAACCATTGAGCTTTTTTCTTTTAAAACACCACTCGGTTTTATATTATCTTCAATAAAACGGTATAAAACAGTAACTACCTTTGAACAAACCCGAAGAGATGGTATAAAAAGTGTAGATTATACCTCCGATGTGTTCTACCTTCGGGAAATGCTTGAACTCGTACCTTTCTTGAACTAACAGTGTGGTTGTATGCTTTGTAGAACCCGAATGCTTGTTCTTCACCTTGAGCTTGAAGTCTTCGAGATTTTGCTTGTTGTTTTCGAACAATCACGAGCCAAAAACAAGTTTGGCTATGATACCAATTGATGGTCCCTTTAATGTATAAAGGATGAAGCTATGTTTGGAAGATTATCTTGTTAATGTGTGTTTGTGTGTGTTCGGTTTAGAGAGAGAGAGCTGAGAGGTAGAGAGAACACAAAACACAAGTCTTGAATAATGCAAAGCTAAGATTGAAATGAGTGGGGCAAATGCCTTTTATAGCATTTGCCCAAGTTACAATATTTACATATTTGCACCCTCAGTTTTCATAATCTAACAAATTGTCGCCAAAGAATAAAAGAAAAAATAACCAATTTTAAAAAAGAATGCATGGAAAACTCGGTTAATATAAAAATTATAATTTAGTAAATATTAGAAAAAGTAAATGAAATACAACCCAAAGAAAAATAAATAAAAGAACGTTCTCTAAGGATAGCAACCGAAAATCGATTAATGTAAAAATGATAATTTAGTAAGTATGGAAAAGGTAAAAAAAATAACAAAAGCTAACATATGTAAAAATAGAAAAAACAGAGAAACACGACAAAGTAATTGAAAAGAAATACAAAAATAATAATAAAGACATGCAAGATTTTTTTTATTTAATTTAAAAAGCATGAAAATAAGAAAAAAAATAAATGTAAAGTGCTGGTAACATGAATTGAACATGAGTAGATTGGTAGAAAAAGCTACGTTATTACCACTCCAACTATCACCTTTCATTTTTAACTTTTTTCCTTGCTTTTATATATTATGTAGATTTCACTAAAGGACAAAATTACTACTGTTCATTGAACAGTAGCATTCCTGTAAATTAGTATATGTATGTATATATATATATATATATATATATATATATATATATATATATATATATATAATGTGGCCTCTCAATTAAAAAATGTATATTCTCGATGGTAGATATAAGTATTCAACAATATATCTAACAATATAAAAATTATACTCGATTAGGTGTAGGAGGTTGTGTTGAGGCCAGTGCTGATGCATCTATCTGCACAAATATTCTCCATGAAGATTCGCATGATTACGTTTACGAAGGTATTCCGAGAGAACATCGTATGTTAAAGAAACAAAAACCATGTGTGAAAGTTTCCTACGTTTTGTTGTATGTCTGGGAAAACAAAGTTGGCTGACTCACACGTTCCTCAAGAGTTAAAGAATCTCTTTACCACACAAGATGAATTAGGAAACCTGTTCAAGAATAACATACGTGCATACAACACGAATTTCTCCTTCACTTCAATGGGTGTATCTTTAGATAATACGACGAACAATATGTCAGGTGGAGTCTATACTTTTCGAGTGTAAGGTGGAATTTATCATAGAATCGACCAGTTAGTTCCAAGGGATGGTCGGCCATGATACTTACAATTGTATTTTTATGACGCTGAATCTGAGGTTGCTAATAGGCTTCTATGGCCATATATAGATAAGAACATTGTTGAAATAGTGAAACATGTTCTTTCTACAAACCCATATGTTTCAACTTTTCGAAGCCTTTGTGAGCTTGGACCCCTTGATAACTATAAAGTTACTTTGAATGCATTGGTGGAACTTGACCAAAGGGTGTACAACCGGCCAACCACATCTAAGGTGTGACCATAAGTATTTAATATAACAAAGTATATTTGAAATGCATTATATAACTAATAGTTTTTATAAACTATGTTAAATTGTACCGACATGCAGGTTGCCGGTATACGGGTTAAAGGAAATGATAACATCACTGCATACAAGAAAAGTATTGTTGTATATGGAAGGTCAGAACACAATCAACAAATCCAACCTTACTTTGCTTGTTATGATCCACTATCATATCCTCTGTTTTTTCCTAATTGTGAACCTGGATGGCATCCAAAAATACCAAGAGATGGTGTATCTATCAATGATATTTTCAATGATGATGTAAACAATGCCGATGAGTCAGAATGTATGAACGTCATCCCGTTGCAAAAGCTTTGTTTTTTTATAAACCAAACCCGGCATATTTAGATATAATTTAATTATAATTTTTTTCAAAACATCATCATGCAGAGCCTGAAACAACAAGGGGTAGGAAGACTGTAACCATGCAAGAGTACTACTGCTACAAGTTCCAAATTCGGTCTAATGACAACCTGATTTTATTAGGGGGAAGATTACTACAACAATTTTTGGTAGACATATACATTATGATTGAGACTTCGCGTTTGGTTTTTTGTGCACAAAACCAAGCGAAGATAAGATCGTGACTTGTACCAATGGATTGTAGATTGGGTTAATGCTGGTGAGATACAACCAAAGTATAGTCGGTAAGGGTTGTGTTGTCTGCATCTTTTATCGGAGGGCCACATGATATGCGATGAAGGTTTCTCGATGAGATGGCTTTAGTTCAAGATGGTAGAAAACCAGACATCTTTCTTACCATGACATGCAATTCGAAGTGGCCCGAAATCGTTGATTACTTGTTGCCTGGGCAAACATCACAAGATCGGCCTGATCTTGTTGCAAGAGTTTTTCGTGCGAAACTTGAGGATCTGAAGGACCAACTATTCAAGAAGCATATACTAGGAGTGGTCGAGGCATATGTTTATGTTATCGAGTTTCAAAAACGTGGTTTGCCACATGCCCATTTCCTCCTAATAATGAGACCAGAATACAAGATGACTAATCCTGATCATTATGATAAGATCATGAGCGCTGAAATTCCCAACCCTGTCAAGTATCCGAAGTTGCATGAACTTGTCCTCGCGCACATGATGCACGACCCATGTGGAAATTTGTGAGAGTCCAGCCCATGTATGCAGGGCGAGCCTAAAAATGTCGTTTTGTGTTTCCAAAGCAGTGCAATGAAAGTACAACACAAGGAGATGACTCATATCAGTTGTATCGAAGGAGAGATAATGGAATTGAAGCGAAAGTACGTAGGAATATCCTAGACAACCCATGGGTGGTACCGTATAATCCAAAATTGCTAATGATGTACAATTGTCTCATCAATGTTGAGGTTTGCTCGAGTATAGTATTGGTGAAGTATGTGTTCAAGTATGTTTACAAAGGTCCAAACAAGTTATCCATATCGACCAGGATGGAGAAGACGTGGACATCAATGAGATAAAATTTTTTCCAGATGCACGTTATATCTAGCCACCCGAGGCAATGTAGAGGGTTTTTAGCTTCTCATTGTCTCAAATACATCCTTTTGTGATATCGTTGCAGCTTCATCTCCCAAATAAGCAGTTAGTTAAGTTTAGATACAAAGATGTAATGACATATATTGTTGCGAGGGAGAGAGAAACTGCTTTTTTTGAAAGGAATAAAGTAGATGTGAGTGCAAGACAACATTTGTACAAAGATTTTCCAAAACATTTCACTTGGAATGCGAGTGCACGTACTTGGAGTCCTCGGAAAAAAGGGGCTATGAGAGGGCGATTAGTCTCTCCTAATCCAGCCGAAGGAGAGAGGTATTACCCGCGTCTACTATTAATACATGTTCCTGGGCCCGAAAGTTTCGAAGATCTCTACAAGGCTAATGGTGTGAGATAGCTAACATTTCAAAAATCGGCTCTTTTGACAGGATTAATAGAATCTGATGATAACTTATCACGATGTCATATAGAAGCCTTATTGTTTCAGTTTCCGAATGCTCTTAGGAGGCTATTTGCAACAATATTAATATATTGTGAGCCGGGAGATGTTCGTAAGTTATGGGATGACCATTATGATGCACTTTCTAAGGATTATAGACGGCAACATCAAAGTGTAGATGCAATCCTAAGTATGGTCCTTGCAGACATCAAAGTCTTTCTCCAATCTACTGGTAAGTGTCTTGAAGATTTTGATCTTCCAGCTATAAACAAGGATGTTAATATACAGGGTAGAGGTTTCCGTGAGGTACAGGAAGAGTACTCAATTGTTGTTGAAGACGAACATCTAAATGCGCGTAACGCTCTTAATATTGATCATAAAGACACATATGATGAAATCATGAGACATGTTGACAATGATAGTCCGGGTGTGTTTTTCATATATGGTCCTGGTGGAATGGGGAAAATATTTCTTTATAAAGCATTGCTTGCCGATGTTCGTTCTCATGGTTTTATTACACTTGCAACTACTGTTGGGGTTTGTACTGTTTTACAAAAAAAAAATATAGCAACGGAAGCATGAAAACATGTACAACAATTTTGAATTCTTTAAAACTCCCCACCAAGATCCATATGCATGTACTAAGAAAACTAAAACAACCATAGGGGGTTTAAGAAATACAACCTTTATAGCGTGAACCGGTATCGGTGGATACTAGAAACGACAAGGAACCAAGTGTAGCTTCCCTCCAAGGTATCCACACGCGAGCAACGTACCAACGCCAATCGAGTGCTAGCCCTTTCAACCCTATATGTAGACAACACCAAGTAGAAGCAAGAAAACTATTTTCTTCTTCATAACTTGTGTTCAAGTCTACTCATTGTTTGGGTTACCTCAACTCTTTGAAGAACCACCAACAATAATATCATGTATATGCATTGCAAGAGAAGGAGAACAAGTTGGTTTTGTAGTTGTTTTGATTTGGTAGTTGTTTAAGTCTCCTACTTAAACAATAACATATATCAACCTTAACAAAGGAAACAATTAAGTCTCAAAGTTGAAATCCTCATTTTTTCTATGTGCCGTAGCCAACCAAAAGAACCAAGACCACATAAAACAAAAATGTAAACAAAAGCTCCTTGTTCTCTTCTTGATTTATGGCAATATAGGAACAAAAGGCACACACCAAACCTTTTTCTCACATATCTTAACATATAAGATATAATCTTATATTACCAACAACCTCAACCAAAACATAGTGCTTCAGCCCTCTTTTTTTTTCATACGGCAACAATAAAAATAGGGGTGGCCTCCATGTGAGGATGTGTATGTATGTACTAACTAGTTAGTCCCATATCTAGATAGACATACATACAAGTAATATAGTATAGAAAAGGAGGGGCTTATCTCTTATTCTTGTGAAGAATATATGTATTTATAAGTGTATATTTTATCTTATAAAACATACTATAAATACTTGCAACACATTAAGGGGATACATCTAAATGTATTTCCTTATAACAGTATAAAATATGAGTAACAAGTTTACTCATATATTATAAATATAAATATTATTGTAAGATTATTATTTCACATAAATAATAATACATTCACTAAATATCTGTTGGAGTCTGCCCACTGACACAAGTACATTGGTGTTACTACTGATGAAGTGCGAGCCTATTGGATCACACACCAAGGATTGATCCCGACAGCTTACTGATAAAGAGAGAAGGTCCAAAAATCAAATTGTTTGATTTTGAGGCTTCACGGCCGTGAGGGATGCTCCACAGGTCGTGAAGCCCACTGCCCTCACGTTTGACTCAACGACTCTCATACGGCTCGTGGAGTCTTCACGGGCGTGAGAGGTCGTGAAGGGGTCGTAGAGGATGACGCCCTCACGAGTCACTCGACGCGCCACGGGCCGTGAAGGATTATGGCCAGTCGTGGCACATTTTTGTCTTCACGATCCGTGAGAGGCCGTGAGGGGCCGTGAAGGACAATCTGCATGAAAATCTCTTATTTGATTGGGCCATTTTTGTGATCCAATGAGATAGGGGCTATGTCTCCGGCCAAAACGATGATTTTGGGTCTGGAACAATTAGGGACATGCATAAAACTAACTATTCTCTCTCTCTAACTTCTCTCTTGGTGCCATACATGCAAAATACACACATATTATACACTAAGTGGTAGATTCTTGAGTGTAGTGAGTATTTTAGGTGCAATAGGAGATACAAGTGGGCTGTTCCAGAAGGTGAAGCCATTAGGGACGTTCACCCGAAGGTGTACTAGCATACGGGGATCGTGGTAACTTGGTGTGGATCATGCAATAGAGGAGTACACACTTGGGTTCTCGGATTCATCCCGTTCTTGCATTTGTTACAGCCGATTTCTGGAAATGGTAAGGAGGTATGCATCAACTACCGGACGCTGTAGTGGGCCCTTGAGTCTGCTAAGAAGAGAAATGTAATAACATAGGATATATTCCATGCTGGATTTTCAAGTTTTGAACTTGGTTAATCTAACACCTAGGTTTTGACCTGATGGTGTAAATAGATCTTTCGGGAATGAGATCTGCATGGATAAGTTTGTAGATAACTTCAAATACTGACTGGTAGGAAATGGTTTCATGATGATTGACCATGGGGTAGAAATCATATGAAGACATTCTCCCAGTAGTTATGTTGAAGTTTAAGCGGATGCTTATGCCGTTTTATGGCAGTATGATGCAAAGACCGCATTCCGTTATAGGAATTATATGAGGAAGTGCTCACAACACTGTCCGAGGGTCTTTTACATCCTGAGTATCCTTAAGAAGTCTACAAGCATGAAAAAGTCATTTGGACTTAGAATAAATCTATGTTTTGGAATCTTTGCTAAGAAAATCAAGTGTTTGAGTTTTCAGTAA
The DNA here is from genome assembly GCA_947179395.2 of Pulicaria dysenterica. NCBI lineage: Eukaryota > Viridiplantae > Streptophyta > Magnoliopsida > Asterales > Asteraceae > Pulicaria > Pulicaria dysenterica. The sequence continues at coordinate 76,736,596 of OX359289.1, read as the reverse complement.
GCAATGATGAAACTTGGATAGATGCCAGAGCTAGTGGCAGCGATGTTATAATCCTATTTGGTATGTCTAGAACATGCTATATTTTGGAGATAATGTCTTAATTTAGCTTGGTTAGAAGCGTAAATTGAGAATTATGCGTCCATAATAAAAATGGGATATTCAAAGAAGTTTATCGAATACAAGAAATATAAGTATATGTTCTTGTTATGATGTGATTAAAGGAAGCTTAAAGTGAGTTGTTTCTCTTGTGATGGCTTCTACTTTAAAGGATAACCGCCGATCTTGATTGGGGTTTGTAATCTTCTAAATATGGTGTTGTTAATTTACGTGTTTCTTAAAGCATCGTTGACTCTATTGGTTTCTTTTGAGGCAATGAGAGTACAATGGCTTAAACACACTAAATTTTGTAAACCAACTATTGTTTGCCTTATTGGGTTCTCTTGAAACAATGAAGGTATAACTGCTTGGACAAATGATCAAAATCCCATAAACGCACACTTTGGAAGTGGTTGGTTGTAGCAGAGATATGATCTCTAAGAACTAAAAATCGTTGACTCTATTGGGCTCTTTTGAGACCATGAAGGTACGATGGCTTATGCACATTAAATTTGAGACCCGAGCGTTGTTTGCCTTATTGTGTTCTTTTGAAACAATGAAGGTATAACGGCTTGGATAAATGATCGAGATCCCATCAACGCACACTTTGGAAGAGGTTAGTTGTAGTAGGGATATGATCAATGTCAGAGTACACACGGATGACATCGTGGATGGTCCGTTTACTGAGCCATAGTGGCAGTCTAGTGATGAATGTCATACTAAGGTCTGCATGAACTTGGCTTGAGTATGTTTTAGTCATATTTTGATATGTTTTACTCTTGGGAACATTAAGCAATATAGTGTTTCTGCCTGTATCGATTATCAAAGGCGTTTGGTAATGCGCGTGTAGCGGGTACACTCAGTAAGCCTTATTGTGTTCCAACTTTGCATGTTTTACCTCTTCCCTGAATGTGTTTACATTCTAAATGTCCACAGCCAATCATTCTTCAAGGGAAGGAAGTCTGAATTAAGGCTGAGGGAAGTGATTGGTCAAGTGTCCAATGGTGATTGGGACACAGGGACGCAATACTTCGTCTGTACTTGAAAGGGGTTTCAAGTAACTGGACCACCCACACCTGAATTCACTTTGTGGTACTTGTCATGAGTGATTCAAGATGATAATATCAGTTCATCCTCATACTGGAGATGCATGTGTCTGCATCACTTTGGTTTTCTTTGCTCTAGTTGCTTTCAAACGTAGTCCGTAACTGGCTGTTATAAAGGGAGTAGCTGGGCAGAGTATGATCACTGTGGTGGGCAATGTAGTCAAAGGAATTTGTTCCTCTGTTTAGAGAGATATCCCTGGGCCCCTCGATGATTGGGCGCTGACACCAAAATGCATGGCCGTACTCGAGTGTGCAATGATTTGGGTAATCGGTTGCAACTTGTTTATTTTGGTCACCACCAATCTCGATCGAGAAACATAATCGTGAAGGACTGAGAATGACTTAGTACCATGTCTCGCCTTCGCATGGATATCGCGAACAAAAGGATGGTTGATCACTATCTATAGAGCCATTTCAAACCTTTGGGTTGTGAATTGGTACTTGTCTATCGGATGACATACCTCGTACTGACTTGGGGGCAGGGATGCCTTGCTAGAGGCCGCTCCCTGTCTGTGATACCTCTGGGTACGTTGTGTCATGTGCAAGTGGGAGTCTGTTGGAGTCTGCCCACTAACACAAGTACATTGGTATTACTGCTGATGAAGTGCGAGCCTATTGGGTCACACACCAAGGATTGATCCCGACAGCTTACTGATAAAGAGAGAAGGTCCAAAAATCAAATTGTTTGATTTTGAGGCTTCACGGCCGTGAGGGATGCTCCACAGGTCGTGAAGCCCACTGCCCTCACGTTTGACTCAACGACTCTCATACGGCTCGTGGAGTCTTCACGGGCGTGAGAGGTCGTGAAGGGGTCGTAGAGGATGACGCCCTCACGAGTCACTCGACGCGCCACGGGCCGTGAAGGATTATGGCCAGTCGTGGCACATTTTTGTCTTCACGATCCGTGAGAGGCCGTGAGGGGCCGTGAAGGACAATCTGCATGAAAATCTCTTATTTGATTGGGCCATTTTTGTGATCCAATGAGATAGGGGCTATGTCTCCGGCCAAAACGATGATTTTGGGTCTGGAACAATTAGGGACATGCATAAAACTAACTACTCTCTCTCTCTAACGTCTCTCTTGGTGCCATACATGCAAAATACACACATATTATACACTAAGTGGTAGATTCTTGAGTGTAGTGAGTATTTTCGGTGCAACAGGAGATACAAGTAGGCTGTTCCAGAAGGTGAAGCCATTAGGGACGTTCACCCGAAGGTGTACTAGCATACGGGGATCGTGGTAACTTGGTGTGGATCATGCAATAGAGGAGGACACACTTGGGTTCTCGGATTCATCCCGTTCTTGCATTTGCTATAGCCGATTTCTGGATATGGTAAGGAGGTATTCTCTGCCTTCTTCTTGTTCTTTTAAGTTGCATTTTGTTTTGTAGAAAGATCATCACTTAGGAACATGTATGGACCCGATTGTGTTCGGTTTTTAAAATTTTGTTTTGTGCTTCCGCTGTGCTTTGCTCCATACCGTGTTCCAACAATATCCTTATTATAAGATATATAATATAATATGAGTAACAAGTTTACTCATAATATATATATATATATACATATATATATATATATATAGTTATCGTAAGATTATTATTTTAGTTAAATAATAATGCATCCAATAATTATATATTAGGGTTGATTATATTTTGAATCGTATTCAAAAACATATAATTAGCATCTATTTGCTCTTTGTGTGTGACCCTATAGGTTTAATTATTATTAGCAATATCGTCATAAGTTGCGTCTTGGGCATATAGAACCAACAATCTCCCACTTGCACAAGATACAACTTAAGTCGGTATAGACAGTGGTAAGAACGTCTAGCAACATCCCACTGCCCCTAATAATAAACAAAGAGTGTCGTTTATAGCATCCACCAATCTCTTAGCTCACAAGCTACAAATTAGTATTTTAAGGCAATGTATCAGTTATTCCTTTGTTGCTGACATCCTATTGAACATGAGACATGGATCGTCATCAATCTCATAAAGTTCAACTGTAGTAGAGCGCTCTAGATGGCATGCTCTCAACTTAGTGAGAGGAACAAATTCCATATTGACTACATACGTCTCTCATATGATTCATATCACACCTAATGATAGACTTTATAACTACCCGGTTAAAGATAGCGTTTAACCATATTAAAGCATGATACTCCTCACACTTGAGTCCCAATATGTACCTCAGGTCTAAGGATACAAAGATTGTTGGGAAATAATCTAAGTTATTGAGCATGAAAATGAGAACTGTTTGGTAAAGGTTGGTGAAACAGTTTAAAACTGTTTGTTGAAAATATGAAAACAGTTGAGAACTGTTAGTTGGCAAAGTCAAAACTGTTAGAAGACCTTGAAGCTGAAGACTGTTAGAAGACTAAAGAACTGTTGTGTTCATTAAACAGTTTCTGTTGAGCTATATTTGGAAAATCCTATCTTAGAAGATATCTCGAAATACTTTGAAGATTATCAAGATTATCTCAGAAGATAGAAGATTACCTAACTGTCAACAATTCAAGGAGGATCAAGAGTCTATATATTCTTCATTAGATGATCAATTGATGATGACGACTTGATCTCATTATTCAAAGCATTTGTTCTTATTGTTATTTATTTTTTCTGAAAGTGTTTTAGCCTCTAAGTTTCTTGTTGAAACCTAAGAACAGTCTGTGTTCTTCGTCTAACAGAATAAGTTAGATTGGGGGTGAAGTTTGCTTTTGTAATCATTCTGGTTGGTTAATAAAACTACTGTTTGATTGAATTAATCTTTGCTTAAAACCTTCTTTAATCAATTAAGTGTGATTCCGCAACTTCTTAGTTGATTGTGATCATAGTTAAAGATTAACTTTTATATTACTCTGATTTATTATTTAAAAGTTAGTTCTTGTTATTTGATATAATATATCCGATCCTGACAAGTGGTATCAGAGCCTTATCATTAAGGTTCCTTTGATCACCAGTTGAAGGTCTTTGCTTTACCTTGCTTTATTTTTTTCAAACTGTTTTTTTTTTTTTTTAAATCAATTTGTTTCAATGGATTCGGGAGGTTCTTCTGATAACAGTGGATCAGGGTCTAACATTCGTGTTCCCATGCTCAAACCATCTGATTTTGAGATGTGGAAACTAAGAATTAAACAGCATGTCCAACTAATGAACTATGATGTTTGGCAAATCATTGAAACTGTTCCTACTAATACCATTGAACTGGATGAGAATGGAAAACCAAAGAAGAAACCACCACCAAAGACAGATGCTGAAAAGAAAAGTAGAATGATTGAGATGAAAGCCCTCAGCATCCTTCAGATTGCAATTCCCAATGAGTATCAACATCAATTCAAGAAATTTGATGATGCTCATGAACTTTGGAATGCTCTGGAAAAGAGGTTTGCTGGGAATGCTAGTTCTAAGAGAAACCAAAGAGATCTTCTTAAACAAGCCTATGAGAACTTCACCAGTGGGAAGAATGAGAGTATCACCCAAATCTTTGATAGGTTTTACAAACTGGTGAGTCAACTGGAGAGTGCTAAGGTTAGGCTTGATCAAGATGAGATAAATAGAAAATTTCTTAGGTCTCTAGGTGATGAATGGACTGTGTTTGCTGCACAATGGAGAACCAAGGATTCTCTTGAAGACATAGAGTTAGATGACCTCTATAATAGTTTGATAGTGTTTGAGGGAGAGATAGAGGGAAAAAGAAAAACTGCTATCCCTAGTCATAATGCTGCTCTCCTATCTTCCTCAGGTATGGAATCAAACCATTCATTAACTAACTCTCTTGATAGTGGTGCAGGTACTAGTTCTGGTGTTGGACTAGATATGAATACTCCAGATGCAGTTCTTGAAGCTTTTCTTGCCAGCCATGCTCATTCAACCCTCACCAATGAGGATCTTGAACAAGTGCACCCTGATGATTTTGAGGAAATGGATCTCAAATGGCAGATGGCCATGCTTACCGTTAGAGCCAAGCGATTCATTAAAAGAACTGGAAGGCAAAACATGAACTTCAGAGCTGATGGCAAGGCTGGATTTGACAAATCAAAGGTTAGATGCTTCAAATGTCAACAACTTGGCCACTTTGCAAGAGAATGCAAATCTGGTGGACAAGTTCAGAATCAAGGTCAGAGGCAAACTCAGAACCATACCTCCTCAGCATTGGTCTCACAAGAAGGCCATGGATTTGATTGGAGTGATCAAGCAGAGGAGGCTACCAGCAACAAAGCTTTGATGGCATTGACTGACTCCTCCATCAAGATGGATTCTCCAGAATCTGAGGACATACAGGTATCTTCTAAACTATGTCCTGGTGAATGTAGAGCTATTGTTAAGAGATTTAGAGAGCACAATAAGAAAGTATGTGCTGCTCTAAGTAAAATGGAGGAGAGAAGGTATGAGTATACTGCTGTGATAGAAGATTTTGAAAAGAAAATTAAAGACTATCAGGCTAATGAACTGCAAATGGACTATGATAGAAAATATCATAAGTGGGAGAAAGAGCAGTTTCAAGATGAGATTGATAGTCTGAAAAAGAAGTTAGTTGAAAAAGAAAGCAAGGTGGATGAACTCACAAAGAAATTGGAGGGTGTGGACATTGATCTTGGAATGTTCAGGGCTGCAAACCTTAAGCTTGAGACTCTGCTACAATCTCAAGTGAGAGACAAGGTGAAAACTGGCCTAGGATACAAACAAACCCCACCTCCATACAACCAAAACTACATAACTCCAATGTCTGAGGTAGCTGACAGATATGTTAATGAACCTTTGGAAGATGAACTTAAGTCAGCTGATCCAAAGTTTGAGAGTTATGAAGATGAAGTTGTGTCAGTCGTAAGTGTTGAAGATAATGAGGAAGTTGTGAAGAAGGATGAAGGTATTCCATATGAAAATCACATCCTGTGTGAGCCCATTCCCACAAAATCATCTTTACAACCTGTGGTGTTTGTAAAAGCATCCACTGAACCCCTCACCAATGAGCCAAAATCCTCAAAAACTGTTAACTCTATTAGCAGTTCCACAACTGTTACAAACAGTCCCCATCTTTACACTAACAGTTTCAACAAGAACCCAAACAGTTCTAAGCTAAAAAGCCCAACTGTTAGTACCAAAGCCAAAGGAAAGGAGAAAGTTGGTGAAGTTATGTATACTAGGAAGAAGAAGGAAGTTGCAAAACCTCAGGCTAAACCCAAATCTAAGAAAAGGCATACTGAAGTGCCTGCATGCACATGTCAAAAACATGGTGTCCAAAAGTTTCCTCAATCTGCAGCTGTTAGAGGAAATCAAAGAAATAGGAACCAATTCTGGTCACAAAGAACTGGTTTACCTATTGTAAAAACCAAAAAGTGCTACATTTGTGGAAGATCTAATCATTTAGTTCAAGACTGTTACTATAACCCACAGATCAATGGCACTCAAAACAAAAGTCCCAAAAGACAGAATAACAGTTCTAAAACTGTTAAGCCAAAACTGGCAAACAGTTCTAAAACTGTTACATCCAAACCAACTAACAGTTCCAAAACTGTTTTAGCAAAACCAAAAACTGCTGGTTTGGCTTGGATGAAAATTCAAAAACAAACTGATTCTGGAGAAGGTAAAACTGTTCTTCAAACTGAAAATCAAAAGGAATCACAAGTTGATTCATCTGTTTTACCAACTCCACTAGCTGTTTGTTCAAAGGTATCCACTGTTAATCACAACAGTTGGAAACCACATGTTCTTACAAAGTATTCATCACACAAATTAGAGAAATCTAAGTTGGATGAAATCAAAAAGAACCAAACTCTGTTTAAGTATTATGACTTGAACGGTGTACCCAAGACCTGCATGGCCTGGGTACTTCCTGCTACTAACTGATTTTATTTGTGCAGAGCATTCATAGGGCCAATCATGGATCTATCTGGCATGTGGATAGTGGATGCTCAAGGCACATGACTGGAAATCCACAATGTTTGAAGGATTTAAAAAGAATCAATGGAGGATTTGTAGCATTTGGAGGAAATCCAAAGGGAGGAAAAATCACAGGTAAAGGAGCTGTTGAGGCAGGTACACTTACATTTAATGATGTTTTCTTTGTTGAACAGCTTAAGTACAATCTGCTAAGTGTATCTCAAATCTGTGACAATGGAAACAAAGTTTTGTTTACAGATTCAGAATGCATTATTCTTTCAAAAGATTTTAAATTAAATGAGAAGGATGTTCTTTTAAGAACACCTAGAAAAGATAATGTATATTGTCTTGATCCACAAAAGATTGCTAAACAGAATGTGTTAAGCTGTTTACTCTCCAAAGCATCTCATGATGAGTCTGCCATTTGGCATAGAAGGATGTGTCACATGAATTTTAAAACCATGAACTTGTTAGCTAAAAACAGTTTGGTAAGAGGTTTGCCCCAAAAAGAGTTCTCATGTGATGATCATTGTGTGGCATGTCTTAAAGGCAAGCAACACAAAACTTCTTATAAGACCAAAGAAGTTTCTTCTATTACTGCACCTTTACAATTGTTACATATGGACCTTTTTGGTCCTACATCTGTGATGAGTATAGGGAAGAAAGCATATTGTTTAGTCATAGTTGATGACTTCACCAGGTTCACATGGGTTCAATTTCTTAGAACAAAGGATGAAACAGCTGAGTTAGTTAAGTCCCTTATTCTTAAAATTGAAAATCAATCTGATTTGAAGGTGAAAGTCATTAGATCTGACAATGGTTCTGAATTTAAGAACTATGAGCTAAACAGTTTTTGTGAAAGTAAAGGTATTGAAAGACAGTTTAGTGCTCCTAGGACTCCCCAACAGAATGGAGTTGCTGAGAGAAGGAATAGGACTTTGATAGAGGCTGCTAGGTCAATGTTAGCCGATTCTAGACTTCCAATGACATTCTGGGCAGAAGCAGTGAACACTGCCTGCTATGTTCAGAATAGAGTACAAGTAGTCAAGTCCAAAGGGAAAACTCCTTATGAGTTGTTTCTCAAGAGAAAACCTTTAATCAACTTCTTCAAACCGTTTGGTTGTCCGTGCACTATCCTTAATACCAAGTCACAGTTAGGCAAGTTTGAGAGTAAGGCTGAAGAAGGTTTCTTTGTAGGATACTCCACTCAAAGTAAAGCTTATAGAGTTTTTAACAATGTCACTAGAATCATAGAAGAGAGTATGAATATCTCTTTCAATGAAAATAGGATCAATATTGCAGGTAATGGACCTGATTGGTTATTTGATATTGATGCATTGTCTAAATCTCTTTCTTTTGAGTATTCTACTGAAACAGCTACAGGTACCCCAACAACTGTTGGTGAAAGTCATCAAACATCTTCCTCCAGCCCAAACAGTTTTGATACTGTTAGCTCAAAACCAACAACTGTTGGTTCAAACAAAGTTACTGAAGACTTTGTTGTGATTCCTATGCTTCAACAAGAGTTCTCCAACGTTGTTGATCCATTGATGGATGCTGAATCTTTAAAGGACATGGAATCCCATGATCCTCAACATCACACTGACTCTGCTGATCAAGTGTGTGATAACGCTGAAAATTCAAGTGAATGTGAATTTGATCTATCTAATCTAGGGGATGAACTGACTGAAGAAAACATTCCTACATCAAGAGTTCACAAGATTCATCCAATATCACAAATAATTGGAAATCCAACCACTCCTATCAGAACAAGAAATATGCTGCAAAATGAAAATAGTGGTGTGGATCTTGCCCAATTTGACGTGAATGCTTGCTTTTTGTCTCAAATAGAACCAAAGAAAGCAATTGAGGCATTGAAAGATCCTTCATGGGTAGAGGCAATGCAAGAGGAGCTCTTACAATTTCAAATTCAGCAAGTTTGGAAGTTGGTTGAGCTTCCAAGAGGTAAAAGAGTAATTGGCACCAAGTGGGTGTTCAGAAACAAGAAAGATGAAAGAGGAATTGTTATCAAGAACAAAGCAAGACTAGTTGCACAAGGCTACACACAAGAGGAAGGAATAGACTATGATGATGTTTTTGCACCTGTTGCAAGGATTGAAGCCATTAGGATATTTCTTGCTTTTGCAAGCTTCAAAGGATTTAAGGTGTATCAAATGGATGTCAAGTCTGCTTTTCTCTATGGCACTATTGATGAGGAGGTATATGTGTGTCAACCCCCTGGCTTTGATGACTCAAAGTACCCTGACAAGGTATATAGGTTAGATAAAGCCCTATATGGTCTACATCAAGCTCCTCGAGCTTGGTATGAGACATTGTCATCCTATCTCCTTGAGAATGGTTTTAAGAGAGGCACAATTGACAAAACATTGTTTACAAAGATTGTTAAAACAGAGATTTTGCTTGTTCAAATCTATGTTGATGATATAATCTTTGGATCCACAAATGACAGCTTGTGCAAAGAATTTGAAGTCATTATGCACAAAAGATTTCAGATGAGTTCAATGGGTGAACTCACATTTTTCTTGGGATTACAAGTCAAACAGAAGCCCACTGGTATTTTTCTAAGCCAATCTAAGTATGTCAAGGACATATTGGACAAGTTTGGCTATCAAGATGTGAAGCTGGCAAGTACTCCAATGGAAACACACAAACAGTTGGGAGCAGATTCTGAGGGGGAGGATGTTGATATACACCTCTATCGATCAATGATTGGTTCATTAATGTACTTAACTGCTTCTAGACCTGATATAATGTTTGTTGTTTGTGTTTGTGCCAGGTTCCAATGCAGTCCGAAGATGTCACACCTGTTTGCTGTAAAGAGAATCTTTAGATATCTCAAAGGCCAACCAAAATTGGGACTTTGGTATCCTAAAGATTCACCTTTTGATTTGGTGGCATATTCTGATAGTGACTATGGTGGAGCCAATGTGGACAGAAAATCAACCTCTGGAGGATGTCAATTCTTTGGATCAAGGCTGGTCTCATGGCAATGCAAGAAACAAACAACAGTTTCAACTTCAACAGCTGAGGCTGAATACATTGCTGCATCAAGCTGCTGTTCACAAGTGTTATGGATCCAAAATCAGCTTCTGGATTATGGTTTGTCCTTCTTAAATACTCCTATTTATGTTGATAACACCTGTGCTATTAGCATAGTTAATAATCCAGTGAAGCATTCTAAAACCAAGCACATTGAAATCAGATTTCACTTCATAAGAGACTGCAATGAAAAGAGATTAATCCAAGTTATGAAAATTCATACTGATGATCAATTAGCTGATTTGTTCACTAAAGCTTTTGATGTGAGCAGATTCAACTTTTTGATTTCCAACATTGGAATGATTAACTTGGACTAACAGTTGTTCATTATTCCATGTTTTTCACACTAACAGTTTGCAACTGTTAGTTACGTTTTCTAACAACTGTTATCCTTTAAGTATTCAGAGAGGGAAATGCAATTTCACACATCAGATTTGGACATATCTGCTGACCTGTCTCACAAACAGTTTTTCACACTCGTGACTGTCCTTGTTATGAGGTAAAGGTAAATTCACTTTCTTGAATCAACAGTTCCAAACTGATAAAGGTGAGTCCTTTTGCTTGTTCTATAGTGCATTTGATATGACCAGTCACTGCATGCTATTAATGGAAATTACTGGATATTAATGGTCATTAATGGCTATTAACGGACATTAATGCCTCCTAGTTTCTCTATAAATAGTCTTGCACCCATCCTTCACAAATCACACCTACATTTGCACACTCTTCTCTCTGCAAATGGATACTAATTTTTTTCTAATACTCCTCAAAGATATTAATGTTAGACAAAGTTATGTAACCATCCCTGCCCCATTTGTAAGAATGCATGAGCTTTGGCATCACTCATCATGTGTTCTTGGGATGCATGATGATCGGGATAGGTTTCCCTTGACACAATATCCAGATCCACGTAGGCCAAATAAACAAATTGATCATATTCGTATAAGAGGTGATTTTGAAAATTTCACTCTCTTTCATGAATTGCCTACACCATGTTGTCTAAGATTCGTCTTGAACCTAGCAGGCACTACAAACTCCGTAGTGTGGTTCAATGTTCGAAGATATAATACTCGTAACCACCAGAGGGCCTCAGATGATGAGGCAGTGGAAGTCACTGTCTTCGATGACTAGTTCCACTGCACACCCACGAGGCAAATTATGACAATCGTCTCTGGTGATGCATAAGATGAGAAGGTCTACTGCACACCCATTGGTAGGTAGTATGTTTTGACAATTGTCTAAGGCTTATCAACAGTTGACTGAGAAAGTTGTCTACACTTACGGTGTAGATCATTGTTCTCCCACACCTACGAGACGGCCTTGCACAATTAGATAAGCAGTACCAACAATGGCTCGTGTATTACATGACCATTCTTTAAAGACAGGCTTCTCAGTAAGACGATGGTGGCACTGTAGAGGCTATTCTGAACTCGATTCTTAAATAACGAAGACAGTCTTGAGCAAGAATGTGAATGTGATGATGATTGTCTTCCCTTAAAGTTCAGATTTGATGATACAAACTGTTATCAATCCTTTGTCATATGTAGATCTAGGAGTTAAGACAGTTCTTATAAGCTGTGTTTAGATCTATAGTACAAGACAGTTTTGTTTTTCTTTTCAACTTATTGTAGCTCAATTGTGATTATCTTGAATAAAATATATCTTATGTTGATGACTGTGTTCTCTAATGTTTTATTTTTATTGCTTCAGCATTTGATATATGTGAGCCGAAAGTTTGTTTGACAGTTGCACATTTCTGTTTCAATCAATACTAACAGTTTTTCAACTGTTAGCATATGGCTTCGGCAACTGTTAGACAAAGTCCATGTGCAACTGAGGGGGAGAATTTCGTCAACTAAGGGCGAGAAATAAAGAACAGTTGTAAATCCTAAACAACTGTCAATTCATATAAATGATCAAACAAAAGGGAGTGAACTTTTGAATAACAGTTGTTACATCTTATGAAAACAGTTTCTCAACTGTTAGTTCATTTTTGTCCGTCAACTGTTAAGCTTTTAAAGGGTGCTTTGGTCTTTGCAGGATTTTGAAAGCCTTTGAATTACGTTCAAAAATCGAAACATATATAAACCATTCCCTCCTCAGAGGTTTCTTTACGCATACTGAACTTCGTTTGAACGCTAAAACCCTAGAATTCTGCTATCAAATCGCCATGGCTCCCCTTCCATTCGTCAAGGAACATAACATGCTTGCTTTTCTTTCAAAACCCGATGATCTTCACACGTTTCACGATATGATTGATTATCTCTCAATGTCCAATCTCAATACCGCTCTCACCATCAACCCTACCATATACACTTCACACATTGATCAGTTTTGGAAACATGCTCAACTTCGAACAACTGATGACGTGCAATGGATTGATTCTACCATTGATGAGTTGACCGTCTCAATCTCTGAGGACACCATTCGCCAAATTCTACAACTCAATGATAGTGAGGGTGAGTATTCTGATTCAGTTTCACTAGATTTTTTGCATGCCGAGCTTGTTAAGCTTGGGTATGAGGGTCCTTCAGGGAAGGGTACATTCTATAAAGGACAATTTTGTGCTCACTGGAAGTATTTAATCCATACTCTCCAGCAGTGCATTAGTCCTAAAAGAACAGGATGGAACGAGTTTGGAAGCAACATTGCTTTGGCCTTAATCTGTTTGGCCAACAATCGTTGCTTCAATTTCTCAAAATTAATTTTCAATGGCATGGTAAAACATCTAGGGACCAAGTATGGTCTCTTTTTGATGTATCCTCGATTTGTGCAAGTAGTGTTAAACTTTTTGTTGCCAAATCTGAAAACACACAAGAGGGTCATTATTCCCTCTGCTCATGTGGCTTCCACTTTGAGCAAACTGTTGATTAATGGCAAGAGTTTCTCTGGTGCCATAACTCCTCCACTCTCTGAAATGGTGGAGTTTCTGTCAAGAAACAGGACTGCTAGTGTTGAGCATGAAACCCATCGTATTGCTACACCACCAACACTGGAACCCACAGTCCAAGATACTCAAAATTCCCAACCTGCTTCTTTTGAAAGAGCTACAACACAAGCCCCTGCACTAAAAATATTTAGAAAGAAGAGGAAAACTGTTGGTGCTCCTTCCACCACAGTTAGTGAACCCCAAACTGTTAGCCCTGCACAGGAGCATTTACCTGTGCAGAATATCGAAAGGGAACCTTTGGTGCTGTCTCCCAGGCACAATGAGGAGGTGATCATTCCTCAAGAGGGTGATCATATGGTCTTTGAGGCTGACACTACTGTTTTATCCGCAAGGGATAAACAGGACAGTGTTAACATAGCTAAGACCTCAACCATGGCAACAGAGACTAGTAAAACAGTTTCTGGTAATCCCCAGAACCAAGAATAGAGGGGTACTGATGGTGATACTCAGGGGAGTCAACCACCAGTGAAAAATGTCAATGATATGGTCACAGTGGAAACACTAACTGACATTGAGACTAGACTGAAACAACATGCATTGACGGATCCTAACTTTGCACCTTACCTTGCTGCTCATATACACCTAAAGAAAAGGATTGCTCTTCAAAACAAAAGGATAGTTTCTCAAGATGAGAAGATAAAAGAACTGACTGAAAAGTTGGAGAAGGCAACTGAAGTACTCAAGGTAGTAGCAATTCACAATGAGGTGCTAATAAGGCAAGATAAGCAGCTGAACTTTCTTGATGAGAATCTGAAGAAGGCAACTAATGTTCTTCATACTCATGAGATGCTGCTTAAACCCAAATCCTTGGTGAAAACCTCTTCAACTGCTCAAGCTAAAGGAAAAAGAAAATCCAAGCAGGAAGGAGTTAAACAGACAGTTCCACAGGATAAACAAACAGTTGTTGCTACAACTGAACAAACAGTTGCAACCATTGACCCAACAGTTGCTGCTGAAGTTGTTGAAACAGTTGCTGTAGTTGATGAAACTGTTGTTGAAGATGTGCAAACAGCTGTAGTTGAAGAAGAAAGGTTATCAGCGGTGGATAGAGTGATGATTAACAGAATGGTTATGCAAGGTGATTATCCAACGACTGAAGCTTTCAGATCATGGTCCAAAGTCAAACAAAATTACTTAATTGAAATAGGTGCTCAAATTCTCAACATCAGCACATTTAAAATGGCTCAAAGGATCGATGATGGATGGCTAGAAGGAAAGGTAAAGAAGTTGGAACCACTTCCTCCTAAAGCAGGATTTAAAGGCATTGCTTTTGCTGAGAAACAGAAAGAAGAAAAGATGCCCCCTGTATCATTAAAAGGAAAGGAAGTAATGGTTGATATTCCCAAGCTGAAACTTTCTAAAGAACAGCAAGAAGAACGGGATAGGGAATATGCACAGAGATTGAATGCTGAGCTTGAATTGCAAGAACAATCAGATTTTGAGCTAGCTAAAAAGATAGGTGCTCAAATGACAAAAGAGTTAGAAGAAGAAGAGAAAAAGGAGAAGGAAGCTGCTGGTAAGGGAGTTAAAAGAAAAAGGGTAATAAAAGATAAAACAGTTACAGTTAAGCCAACCAAGAAACTTCCCACTTCAAACAAAGTTGCTGTGGTTCACAAAATTTTGAAAGATAAACTGACAGTAGACGTTCAGCAAGGGATTGACCAATTGGAAAAAGAATTAGGTGAAAAGTCTCATATTGTTGAATGGAAGTTTGAAGAAAAAGCAAATGACAAACATTGCATTACTATTGCAAGGGAAGATGGATCTGTTGAGGTATATGACAATTTTGTACAAATGATGACAAGAATCTCACCAGAAGATGTACAAGAATTGTATACATATGGAATTAAGCACTTTAGTGACCCAAATGAAGGAATCAAGATTTTGATGGAATATCTTACCAGCATTTGCAACCCATTGAAGATTATGCCCAAACTGACAGCAGAGGAAGCTTTTCCCATAAAGGCAGTGAAGGTATATGCAAGATCAAGGACGTATTACGTGGTAATGGGAAATACATTGCATGAGTGGTTTGATTTGAACTTCATTGGGCATCACAAGACTAAGCTGGAGTATTTTATTAAAGCTAAATTCCATGGAGACTCAAAACAGAAGGAAGACTTACTGAACAGATTCAAAAGGAGATTAGAAGAAATGTGACTCATTACTTATATTAATTTGTCTATGATCAAACCAACAACTTAAATGTATTATTCAATACTTTAAGTTAGGGGGAGATTGTTGGGAAATAATCTAAGTTATTGAGCATGAAAATGAGAACTGTTTGGTAAAGGTTGGTGAAACAGTTTAAAACTGTTTGTTGAAAATATGAAAACAGTTGAGAACTGTTAGTTGGCAAAGTCAAAACTGTTAGAAGACCTTGAAGCTGAAGACTGTTAGAAGACTAAAGAACTGTTGTGTTCATTAAACAGTTTCTGTTGAGCTATATTTGGAAAATCCTATCTTAGAAGATATCTCGAAATACTTTGAAGATTATCAAGATTATCTCAGAAGATAGAAGATTACCTAACTGTCAACAATTCAAGGAGGATCAAGAGTCTATATATTCTTCATTAGATGATCAATTGATGATGACGACTTGATCTCATTATTCAAAGCATTTGTTCTTATTGTTATTTATTTTTTCTGAAAGTGTTTTAGCCTCTAAGTTTCTTGTTGAAACCTAAGAACAGTCTGTGTTCTTCGTCTAACAGAATAAGTTAGATTGGGGGTGAAGTTTGCTTTTGTAATCATTCTGGTTGGTTAATAAAACTACTGTTTGATTGAATTAATCTTTGCTTAAAACCTTCTTTAATCAATTAAGTGTGATTCCGCAACTTCTTAGTTGATTGTGATCATAGTTAAAGATTAACTTTTATATTACTCTGATTTATTATTTAAAAGTTAGTTCTTGTTATTTGATATAATATATCCGATCCTGACAAAGATATCACCATTAACACAAGAATCACTTATGACACCGATCCATGAAGTGATCTTGAATGTGGGTCATGTTCAATGTTTGTTATCTAATATCACCATATTAGATAAGATAATGTTGCTTGCCATTCTAAATATCCAAATACTAAAAATATAGATACAAGTCAATCATATATGAATAGAATTCATATTAGACGTAACAACAATGTTTAGTCTACAATGATTGACAACCAAAGGATGTACAGGAACTTAATCCTTTTCAGACTTTATTTTAGTGTTATCTTTCACCAATAAAGTCTATGGTTTGGTAACATCCAAGTTTTTTAACATGAAACCATTAATTCTTATGTCTTAACGAAGAACTCAAGTCTTCAAGGTAATCCCGTCGGAAGGATTTTCCTTTATATCAAACATGATATACTTGACAAAATACTTCATCATATAACGGTTTTATAGTATCATATAATGGTACTATACACTTGGTTTGGAACTCTTCTTAATACATTTCGTAAGATTATTAACTCTATTGCGATTATGGATACAATATCCATTTGTTTGAAACTGTCTCGTGTGTAACCCTTTACGCACAGATCTATATTCAAGCAAAAACACGCTTATTGTGACTCAAGCACACATAAGTATGCTTTGATGGTAATCCATTAAAAAAGATACAAACTATGATCTATCTTGTAGTCCTCAAAGCACACAATATAAAAGCCCTAGTGTGTAGCATGCATAATGAAACCATTTGGAAAAAAAAATTCATTATGCGATCTTTCTCAAATCGGTGAGTAAGAATCACTGAATAAAAACTCAGGTTTATGCAAAGTGACATAAAAAGAAACCTCTCTTTAAGTTTAATATCTTGAACTACTTCAAGATGAAGTCACTTGTGTACACTAGGCTTCAATCTCGTACTTTGATTTGATCTTTCCCTAAAGATCGCGTTGCAAGATTATAGGCTCGTTTATTCTATTTCTATCATTTGAAAATAACTTCCAAGATAAGATATTCAATCTTACAACATTGGAAATAATTTCTAATGATCATTATGTCTCCAACATAACTATAGAAGAAATATTACTACGCTTTCTAGAACTATATCGAACACTTGTCAAATCTATAACAACTGAGAAAATCAAGCAAGTTGATCTTTATTCAATCATAGATCATATTTTTGAGATAATTTCTATAATTCACAAGTGGATTACTTACAACTTACACATTTAGAATACCTTGTGTGACACTCTACCTATATCAATTATTCGTCATCGCCTTGATTTCCTAAAAGGAAATTGCATCTACACAAACTTGACAATAAAATATAGTCAACTATACTTGTATTGCAAAGTGTATTCTAACTAGTTCATCCATAACCAACCATGATAAGTTCTACTCATAGTAAAGATAATGAGCTGCAAGAAAACTTTCATGTTGGTAGTGTATGAACTTGTGTCCACTTCTTTTCCATGATAATCTTTCTCAAAAGATTAATTGCATCTAGATTAACTGCATCTAATAGTCATACTATGCATGAGTGCAATTACCAAGTTCCAAAACTTGGGTGTTGGACATGAAATGCATCTCGGTACTCATGATCTAATGCAATACTAATATTGCATAGGGTAGATGGCGTCATCACAATGACTTATTAAATTATTACTTGATACGTGAAATAACATTTCTCGGATCTTTTATAATTTTTTACCAATATTATGAAATGACAAGTACCTAAGCAACAAATTTGGTCAGGTCTAACAACTCATAGTCGAAATAGCACCAACTAGAGGTTCTACTTAGTGTGTCATTCAGCCTCCTTTTGAAATTCACAATGCTCCCACTGATTCTTATGAAATGAAAAATCTTTTTATAAAAGAATCATATTAGTAACAACCAAGTTGTTCTTAATCGAGCTTGTAAGAATAAATTCTCACAATATGGTAAAGCAAGTTCCTTAAGATTGTCAAGTGTCATAAAGGCATTACAATCTTAGATTACATAAGATACTCTTGGAACTCATTTCCAATCTATATCAAATATAGAGTCTTATTAATCATTTGGTTGGAATCTAACATAACCATTATGTTCGTAGTCTAAAGTATATCCCACAATTTACAAGGAAAATATAGTATGACCCATCATACTAGCGGCTCAAATATTTGCCAACTCAAAAGGATCGAATAGCATATATTATCTCGCCTAGCTGAAAAAGTACTTTATTATGTAACCTTTTAAACAAGTCAAAAGTTCCATATGTATGTCTCAACAAGTAGACATAAAAAAATCTTCTAGACACAGAGAGATTAGTTGAAGTACGATGAAATACTAGTGCTACATACATAGAAAACTCAAATACATTAAATATATCGACCTTTCAATTATTTATCCTAACTACCCAAACATGGTAAAAGGATTGTAGAACTTATCTTACCAATTTACTAGACTTGCATACATCATCAAAATCAAGGTTAATGATCTCAAAGTCCTATCCGCTTGGGCTTTGATAATGCAATTCTTATCAATATGAGAGATAATAAAAGTAAGTCAAGTAAGTCATGCTTAATCCATTTGTATCATATACTAAGGATTTGCTTGAACTTATAAGATCTATCATATAGATACATAAAGAATTTACATAAGAAAATCTTTATCTTTCAGCTCTTTCAAGTAAATAATGTAGTTTTTTATTCGAACGTTCAATCTTATTGAAAACAAAACAAAACAACAACACTTTGGGAATGTCTCTTTTAAGTTTGCCGTAGGGTAAGGTTTGCGGTAGAACATTTCGACCCAATGCCTACCCTTATCTTGAAACCATTAAAGTTAACCATTTAATCTAAGTCAACTCTTTGACTTCGCTTGGATTTCTTTTCACATAAAAGAACTCTCCATAATTAGTTTATCCTAAGATCATAAACTAAAAGTTACATGATTTAGTAATGAACCTAAGTTATGGAGGATCAAGCTGGTTAAGGTAAACTATATAACATCACATCAACAAGATACGAATGTTTAAAAGATTAACCTCTAGCCATTTGATAAAACTCAAGAGTTTTATACTTTGAAACGCTTTGACTATTCTCATGCAAGAACCCCTTCTTTAATGATATCAAAATATCATAGATCTCCAATAAGTGAAAGTCCCTTGAAAGGTCTAAGTCTTATGGAATCCATCATGAGAAAAGTAAATAAAATTGTTTAAATACTTCTCATAAGTATCCCCATAGTTTTATATCTAAATGACTTAACCAATTAAAAGTGTAATAATAATTATCTTTTCATGTTAAGAGAACATTTCTCAACTCATGATACCCGACAAGAAATTAGTACAATTTAAATATGTTCTTCAAAAGAACGAATCACAATAACTAGTTAATTATCGTCTACAAAATAATAAAGTCAAGTTTTAGTATTTTTTATATTCATCCTTTAAAATTAATAACCCTTCAATTTTAATTTAATAAAATATTAATTACTAAAGGGTAGGATCCTAGTTGAACTTAATCTTGAATGTTTGGCTAATGCTCTCTCCACAAAGATTAAAACAAGAAGGTAGATAACGATTATCAATTGTATCTCTATACAATTCCTAGATCTTTATGGGATCCTTGACAACGCTTGTCAAGACTGGCATGTTTGATCCCATCTATGCCTTGTACTACCTTGCGTTTGGCTAATGCTCTCTCCACAATTAGTCACGATTAAGTCGTCCTAATTTAAAACTTGTGGTTTCCGGCCCAAGATTCTCATGGAATTCGTAAATACCACCTCGGTTGTAACAAGTCAATCCATGTGTTTGGCTAATGCTCTCTCCACATGGACATTCCAATAACAAGCGAGTGTTTTAAGTTAGGATGGCATAGACTTACATTTCGGAAAGGGTTTTATACGTTTTACATCGTTATATATAAATATATAATTCAAAACGAGCCGTGTAACATATATTGCATGCATACAATCATATATTACAAGTTATTATAGTAAAATCATATTTTACGTCTTGGTCTTTGAGTTTTCTTAAAATCTCTATTTTACGAACTCTCATCGCGGTCGATTTTAGATTAACATTAATATCCTATATTAATGTGTGTTGATTGAGCACACGAATTACGACCAATTTTAGCTTGTAATAAAACACCTTTTATTATTAAGCTAGTGACGGAGTTTGGTTGAGTTTTAAAATCTCTATTTTACAAAACTCATTTCATGTATATATATATATATATATATATATATATATATATATATATATATATAACTTGACGTCATGATATTTTATTTAAAACTTAGTTTATATGAAACTCAATTTAACCATTACAATAATGTTGTCAAATATATATATTTTACCAAACTCCCATTTGCGATTTCTTTTTAAATATTACGTAGCATGCAAAAATCCTATTTCAAACACGCATGAAATATATAAACAGAAAACATAAAATATATACATGCATAGCCAAGCCTTTTCCTGGTCGGTAATTTTTGTGATCCAAACGAAAAATACCAAGTCAATCTAAAGGACATTCCAAACATCCTAGTATGATTATCATGAAGCTCCCACTTGCCTTGACAACCCTTGCCCTGCAAAGATCTCCACACATCATGGTTGTGGCTTCCACCAAAATTTCTTCAACTTGGTAATCTCCATCTTCTTACATCTTATATCCTTATTAAAAGAAAAGGATGTTTACATCATCATTCCCCTTCCCTAAAAATTCTCCACCAATCACAACCCTTCATTTGTAAAAAAAAAATATTAAAAAAATGGATAATAAAAGCATTGTGACATCACATGGGGCTTCAAATGCTAAGTCTTCATCGATTACTTTTGCATAATTACATTAATTGGAAGGGGTAGAATGTAAATTGTTAAGGGGGTAGCATGAAATATGTGAGGGGGTTTTAAGAAAATTGTATATTAATGTAATTAATTATAAGTTGTTTGAAAATTATGTTTAATAACTTCAAATATATTTTGTTTTGAGAAAAAATAATTATATATTTGTAATCGTCTCATTTTTATCTACGTTTTGATATAAATTTTATCGGAATATGAGGTTTTTTAAAAACTAGTATAATTTAATTATTTTATCAACATCTAAGTAGTTATTGGACATTTTATTCGTCTTTTATAGTTATTCCCTCTACATAATGTAGTCGATATAATCACTGATTTCTTGGTATTTTGATAAAAAAAATTAAAAGTATACTATAACTAATGGTTAGCGGCATAAAGTTGTTTACAAAATTACCACTACCGATAGAGTTTTTTAAAATTAATTGTTAGTTTGAGTAAATAATCCTTCGGAAACTAGAACTCTACATAATTACTGTGTAGTGAAACAACTGTCATGATAGTGAGTTTTGTAATTACACATACAACTTGAAATTTTATATAAATATAGTAATTGTCTAAGTTTTCTTATTTTTTAACTAATACCTTGATACATAAAATAAAAGTTATTATTACATGGATATTTGAATTCAGTGAGATCTCGTGTTTTCAATTATATTTAATTGAACAATAAATTACACTTAAGTGATTTACGTATGTGTATACATAATATAGTCTATGTTAGAATCTTATTTTTATGCGATCTAATTTGCGTATACTTAAATGAATGTCATCATTATTTAACTTTTAATAAAGTTAGTTTACAATTTCAAATATTCAAATATATAATTGACTAATAAAAATGTATTTAAAGCACTTGATATTATAACATCGACAAGAATATTATAGTTATGTCTTTACAATGTCGGAATAAAGCTCCATCACAAGAAACACATTAATATTATACTAAAAACTTTTAGACGTGTAATGTAACTTTATATTTCTTATAAAGAGTATTTATAAAAACTATTAAAAATACACGTTTTTACTCATGGATAGTTATATGTGACGGTTTCTCGAGTGAAGAGTAAGGATTGGTTAAAAGTTTTAATTTGCGATGATGAAGGAAACCATACTAATAAAACCATGAATGTTGTTTATAAAGAGGTTTTACACAAAATTTAATGACAATCTTATGTATAGATATCAAAATTCTGTAATGGTTATTCATTTCTTATTTTCTTACGAGATTTTATTTTTCTATCTATGTTTTGTAACTATTTTTACTATACGTGTTATGACTCTTTAAAACTATATAAATTTTAAATTGACTTATATAATCCCGTGTTGATACACGGGTCGCTTAGCTAGTTTTTATAAAAATAAAACTAGTCTAAACTATTCTATTACTTACAAAAACAAGATGCTATAAATTAAATTATTATTACATACCAAATGAAAGAATAATTTGCAACCAAATTGGATAATAAACAACCACAAATCATCACAAAGGTCTTAAGGCTTGCTATGCACCAAATCAACACACAAAATCTATACTTGATTTTTAGGCAACTTGTACAACCAAACATGCATGTAAAAAAATGGTTGTAACAAATAAAAAATATAAACATATATTTGTTGCCAAGAAGAAACCTACTACTTTTCTACTAAAAGAAAAGTTGTCCATTTCTTTTATAATCAAGAAAATATAATTTTCTTAAAATAAAGTTTCTTAAACATGCATAAGTGGCTCTGATACCACTGTTGGGGTTTGTACTGTTTTACAAAAAAATAATATAGCAACGGAAGCGTGAAAACGTGTACAACAATTTTAAATTCTTTAAAACTCCCCACCAAGATCCATATGCATGTACTAAGAAAACTAAAACAACCATAGGGAATTTTAGAAATACAACCTTTGTAGCGTGAACCGGTATCTGTGGAGACTAGAAACGACAAGGAACCAAGTGTAGCTTCCCTCCAAGGTATCCACACGCGAGCAACGTACCAACGCCAATCGAGTGCTAGCCCTTTCAACACTATATGTAGACAACACCAAGTAGAAGCAAGAAAACTCTTTTCTTCTTCATAACTTGTGTTCAAGTCTACTCATTGTTTGGGTTACCTCAACTCTTTGAAGAACCACCAACAATAATATCATGTATATGCATTGCAAGAGAAGGAGAACAAGTTGGTTTTGTAGTTGTTTTGATTTTGTAGTTGTTTAAGTCTCCTACTTAAACAATAACATATATCAACCTTAACAAAGGAAACAATTAAGTCTCAAAGTTGAAATCCTCATTTTTTCTATGTGCCGTAGCCAACCAAAAGAACCAAGACCACATAAAACAAAAATTAAACAAAAGCTCCTTGTTCTCTTCTTGATTTACGGCAATATAGGAACAAAAGGCACACACCAAACTTTTTTCTCACATATCTTATCATATAAGATATAATCCTATATTACCAACAACCTCAACCAAAACATGGTGCTTCAGCCCTCTTTTCTTTTCATACGGCAACAATAAAAATAGGGGTGGCCTCCATGTGAGGATGTGTATGTATGTACTAACTAGTTAGTCCCATACCTAGATAGACATACATACAAGTAATATAGTATAGAAAAGAAGGGGCTTATCTCTTATTTTTGTGAAGAATATATGTATTTATAAGTGTATATTTTATCTTATAAAACATACTATAAATAGTTGCAACACATTAAGGGGATACATCTAAATGTATTTCCTTATAACAGTATAAAATATGAGTAACAAGTTTACTCATATATTATAAATATAAATAT
Organism: Pulicaria dysenterica; assembly: GCA_947179395.2. Lineage (NCBI taxonomy): Eukaryota > Viridiplantae > Streptophyta > Magnoliopsida > Asterales > Asteraceae > Pulicaria > Pulicaria dysenterica. Next base: position 76,712,926 of record OX359289.1, on the reverse strand, counting down.
TATTGTAAGATTATTATTTCACATAAATAATAATACATTCACTAAATATCCTTATTATAAGATATATAATATAATATGAGTAACAAGTTTACTCATAATATATATATATAGCTATATATATATATATATATATATATATATATATATATATATATATATATATATATATATATATATATATATATATATATATATATATATAGTTATCGTAAGATTATTATTTCAGTTAAATAATAATGCATCCAATAATTATATATTAGGGTTGATTATATTTTGAATCGTATTCAAAAACATATAATTAGCGTCTATTTGCTCTTTGTGTGTGACCCTGTAGGTTTATTTATTATTAGCAATATCGTCGTAAGTTGCGTCTTGGGCATATAGAACCAACAACTGCTTCGTCCGGTGATTCAGCGAATAACATGCCGGGGGGAGAACTATGCATTCTCGATTTAAGATTCCCATCAATCTTAACAACAACTCATTATGCAACTGCCGCACACCAGGGTTTTACAATTTATTTATTTACACCGGCGTGCCGGAGCGGGAACCGCACACGACTCAGGAAAGTGACCAGGTCGATTAGCAGTATAGGCTCGGCAAGACCGGGTGTCATTCCACCAGGACAGGATACCTTACTCTACCGTCATCGTTGTTTGATCAATATAACATAGCGGGAGAAAGGAAGCGACAAACTACTTATAAACTACAGCTAGAACAAGATAGATAAATAAAGTACAAGGATAGGACGGATTAACCACAGGATGGAGCATAAGGACGAATATTCACTCGGGCTTTCGATTCATCATAAACGGTCATGGCAATAAATACAATAATATTAAGACTTGATGTAAATTAAGCACAGAACATGCTGTTCTACTTCTAGGTAAATCATATTATCATGCGATAAATCATCACTCGAGTTATCAAGACTCTGATCTAAGCATTCAAACATGATAAAGCAAGCATAATGCATCCACGTTTTTACATAGGACACAAAATAATACTAGAATTCAACCACAAATTCACCAAGTTGTGTAAACATTAAACTACATAAATATACATCTTTTCAAATGATATATCCAGTCATCATAACTCAAAAAGGTGTCAAAACGATTAAAAATAGCCCGTACGACCAAAAACAGCACACTCACCGGACATAGGGCCTTACAGCCGCAAGGATTTCTCCTGGCGGCCGTAAGGGATAATATCAAGAAGAGGCTTACGGCCGTAAGGGTTTCCCCTTGCAGCTGTAAGCAACTGTCTGACAGTCTGTCTCATTTTTGTACAAAGAAATCCAACAACACATACAACCTAGATTTTCATCTAAGATCATAGATATATGTAAATGGGTATACTGAAGTCACAAACTCTGCAAAACTCAAACTATGTAATGTGATTCAATATTAAGTCACATGCATTTCTAAACATATAATCATGTTAACACACCATTTCTAGTAGAATTAACACATTTCAAGCATAACACATGTGAATATGCACTATGGACTCTTAGAACAGAATCTTCATGGCATACAAATGAGTTCATTTCAACACTTAACATTACGCAAAAATAGATTGTGAATTCTTCATACAATATAGAGCTTATTTGACCCATAACCAAAGTCAAAGCACCTAGACTTTCATCTAACATGCTAAGATTTTCATAAAACCATAATGTAAGTAAAATGACCAACATGGACACACCTGAAGTGATCCATAACATGTTCCAAAAATGCATTGTAAACAATAATCATGCATATTATACCATTTCTAGTAATAAGTTGACATGATAAATCAAAAAGTCAACATAGCATTCTTGAATACCCACATGATTGTGACATGAAGGAGTTATCCTAACACATCTACACATGAATAAGATCAGATTAAACACACCCAACATGATTAAACATACTTTGATTACGAATAAAACAAGCTAGCATGCTTGACCCATGAATACACCAAATAACTAGATTTTCATCTAAGATTATAAGGCATGCATAAAATCAACATATGAATAACAAGACCAATCATGGATAGACCTGGAGATAATCCAAAACATATTCCAACAATGATTTCTAATGATAACCAAACAAGATGTATCATTTCTAATAACAAACTTAACATGGCATTAATAAAATCAACCATCATTCTTGAATATCCACATACTTAAACATGAAGGAGTTATCCTATACACATTATCACACATGAACATGGTCTGATTATACACACAAATATGATTAAACACAATTGTATCCAAGATCAAACATGCATAATTGAATCAAGTCAACATAAAAGTCAAATATATTGCCATAACTAGCCAAGAATCATCTTGGCCCAAGTGAAATAAGTCAAACTACATCAAATTTAAATACAACAACATCTGGAATACATGGTACACGTTTAAGAACAGAAGATAGAATGATTATACCAAGCAAGTACTGAAGTATATGTACTTTAGCTTCAAAGTCCAAGCTTCCATGTGTTGTTCCAAGCTCCTAACAAGCTCTCATCCTTTGGATATCACCATGGAATGGTGCTGGAGTGTTTAGAGTGCTGGGGGAGAGTGTTTTAGAGGGTGAGATTCCGGAACCAAGCTAGGAGAACCCAGCCAAGGCTAACTTGAATTTATGGCAGAATTCTGTTTAAATAAGCTGCTGCACGGGGGTCCTTGCGGCCGTAAGCAATCCCTTGCGGCCGCAAGGGACCACAAAAGTCAAAGATTCTCCGCCGAATATAATACCCGAGGCATACCAACGCATTAAACGATGATTCGGTGCAATTATTGGTGCAGGGTTCCTTGCGGCCGTAAGCAAAAAGCCTTGCGGCCGTAAGCAAAAAGCCTTGCGGCCGTAAGGCCTTATTTTTACAAAAACTTCATTTTTGCTCGATTTTGATCGGGTTTCGTCCATGTTTCTCATGTTAAGCTCTTTTAAGCCTGCATGGTAAATTATTAACATATTATATCATTAAATGGTCATATCATTAAGCTCTTTTAATCGAATTCTTTTAACAACCAAATTTCAAAACACTTTCAAATATCAAATTCAGCTAAACACTTCAACAGATTTTTGAAAGCAACTGAGCTTTTTTTATATTCGGTTAATACCACTTACAACAGAATTTCAAAACACTTTCAAATATAAAATTCGGGTAAACATTTCAACCGATTTTTGAAACCGATCGAATTCTTTTCATATTCGGTTAATACTACTTTCAACCGAAGTATCTCAAACCCGATATTGGTCAACATCTATTTTAACTGATTTCTAAACTTTTCTTGAGCAACTGGTATCGGTCAAAACAATTTTCAACGGAAATCCATCATTTTGGATTCGATATCGGTCAGAACGCTCACCCGATTATTGAAACTTCAATTTTCAGTATGAACACCCGAATTCGATTAATGTATCATACAACCGATTTTACATCATTCTTGGCCCGAATTTGGTCAAATCTTCAAAATTTTCACAATCACTTTGTTTCTTTGGTATTTTTTTTTATCAAATCTATTACCACTCTAACGATCATTTTGTGATTTAAGCCAAACAAAATGAATTTGACTAGAGTTTCTATCTAAGAAAATCTTTCTAACTAGTCTACGATCAGCCCTTGCCTGTCAAAGACAGAAGATTTTATTGAAGACGATGCTAAACGACATGTTTCTTTTTATATGATGATTTGGTGGATGAACACAATGAATAACTTTCTTCATTGTGTAAGAAATATCCAGAAGCTTCTACAAGGATTCATTTTAAGCCGTCAAGACTTCATGGGTTTGAAAATGAAAAGAACAAAGCAGACTCTCTCACATAAGAGATAGAGAAGCTTCTACAAGGATTCATTTTAAGCCGTCAAGACTTCATGGGTTTGAAATAAAAAGAACAAAGCTGACTCTCTCACAGAAGAGATTGAGATTCTCAACCAAAATATGTACAAAGTGTTAAAGGAATCTCAACTTCTACAAAACGATTCTCAGAAGTATGAAGTTGAGATTGGGAAAATAAATACTGCATGTAACAAGGAGAATAAGATAGCAAATGATCTGCACTCAGCACAATTTGAAACTAAATTCTATTGTGTATGATTATTCTGAGAGGCTCAAATGTGAACAAAGGACATTTACTAATAATTAGAATATCATCAAGGTCCTTTTTAGTGCAAAAGATGAGTTGCAAGACAAAATTAAACAACTTGAGAAACAACTTTTGGCTTCTTCTCAATATTGTGTTCCCATCTCATAATTGAAGAAGAAAACATCTGAGCTCCAAAAGACGTTGGGCTAAGAGAGAGAGAAATTTGAGAAAGAAATAACATAATTAATGGCTAAATCTGTGCTAAACAAGACTTTCGTTGACTCTAAATCTGAATTTTTTTATTTAGATTCATGTTGTAGTAGCCAAACTAATTCTTCTTATCTTTCTGTTGCAGGAGTCAAATGAGACCTTCATATTTTATGAAACAATCAAGAAGACTCCATTTAAAGCAACAAAATACCCTCTTCAACAGAAGAAACCAAATGAAGAGACGAAGAAATCATCCTGGACTTCAAAGAAAAAGACTCCCGAACCAGTTCAAAGAACATCAGAGTTCAGAGTAAAGAACTTCATTAGAGATAATCTTGTAACAGTCGTGGTTTTCGAAAACTGAGATATACAAAAACTCTTCTAAACAATCAGAATTCATCGCAACGGAAGACTTTATAACATCATTTTTTTAGTTAAAACAGATAAAATGTTCAAACCACTTCAAAATAAAAACCACCTTACGTCGCAGATACAACATTGTTCAAAAACTAAGTTCAATAACGACCACAAGTCGGTTTGACAAACATCATAAACAAAATAACTATCCATTAGTTTTCCCAACTCACAAGGCCACGCACCTAAGCTACTTGCACGAGCACAATACACATTTTCAAAAACAAGTGTCAGCTTTTGCTTCGTGAGTCAGCTTAGTTATTATCACAAAATCATCATATTAAAAAAAATTCAAACATGTATAGGTTTAGGTGATAAATCCCAACCCGTAACTTGATCCACCCGCATACATCATAAATCCCCGCATGGTCAAGTATCATCATAATCATCGATAAATACATCATAAACATCATACTCAACTTTTACATCATTATCATCTGATGCGTCTCTAATCATCTTTAACATCATCAATACATCATTCTTGATGGGGTCTACCACTATACTTGTTTATCGTCACTACCCCAATACCTTATGCGTGCCCTACAACCCCTAGGCTTCCAAGATCCGTCTGCACCGGCATAAGTTCACTATGCGTTTCCAGCAAGTGTGGTACAAGGCGGGGCGCGACTCCCGCTTGTACACACACACCCCATGATTTGCCCGCTGTAGCAACTCCGACATAAGTCGTTCAGATGAGAATACAACCGGTGCCCCCATCACTACGCCTCCCTCGTGGTGTCATGCATTTTTTACCTTCATCTGTAGTCAAACACCACTCCAGTGTACAAGCACATAAAGTACAAGTATACCATGTTTTGCCATGGTTATCTAGAAACCCGACAACTAAACATCCTGTTGCTAGCAAATCCTAGAAGGCACACTTTTCCTACTAGGCATCGTATTTTCATCCTTGAGAGTGTCTACCCCCACCCATAGCATCATTTCACGTCTTTTAACCTTGAAATCATCATTTCAATATATCATAATTATCAAAACATATATCTATATGCATGCAACTCATCAAACTCATAAATTATTGCATGTCAACAAAAATATGTTGCATGCATCAATATCAAATATATAAAGAAACATAAACATTCAGATCTAGTTAAACCATCAAGATCAAAGATATAAACAAACATAAACATTCAGATCTAGTTAAACCATCCGAAAAATCGAGTTACTTTCGAAAATCGATTTTGTCTTCGTGCTCGGTTTTGAAAAATAACTGAACTCACCTCTAAACAGACAAATAAACCACCAAAGATGTAGATCTAACAAGCGTCACACCCGGATCGTCGAGATCTAGTCTGGCATGTACCAAAGCACTCCTCAAGAACACCAAAAGCGAAATCGAAGCCGAATGCTAGCCGGAATGGCGTCATCGTAACTCCCGAACCTTTCAAACACTTAGTAATGAAGTCCCTACACCACCTCACCCTTAAAGACCTTAAAAATGCTCCTAAATATGGCAAGAGTTTCAGTATAATGGTGAAAACCCCCGTCCAAAAACGAAAGAAATGCGAATCAATTTATAGAGCCCAAATAGCCCCGTCGTGCCGCGACCGCCCATTTCATGTGGTCTGTCCTCTTATGCCGTCTAACACACGAAAGCACCTACACACGTCATCGATGCGTCGCGCCGCGATCCCGGACGCGTCGCGATCTCCATAAATCCGAATTTTTTTCTCTTTTTACAACTTTTAATTCTTTTTCTCCTTTACAGATTTTCGCCACTTTTCCACCATATTTCCCAAAAATTTCTCAACGAACTCACCACGGAGTTCGATCCGCGCATCAGGACATTATATGACGTAATTATACTTCTACAAGTAACATCATTCTCATATTTATTGAACGATTGAACACTATAAATATTCTTCTTTATTTATTTAATATTCCATATTAAATTCCTTACAAAAATCCAGTCGTCACAATTCGCTCGTCTCACTTTATTTCAAAACAAGAAATTCCAAACCTGAAAAGAAAAATAATTTTGCTCAAAACAACAAATACAAATATTTCTCTAAAACAAATTGTGATTTTGTGTTAAAAACTGATGTCAAGTATCATTTTATCAAAAGAAAAGATTTGTAAATCTTCAAAAGTAAAACATCAATTTGTTGTTAAATATAGAATTCTCGAATGGCATTTTAGACCATTAAACAAGGTCTATAAACCAATCATTGAAAATACAAAATTATGGATGCCAAAAGTTGCAAGGACTATCGGTTCAAGATCCAAAACCGATTGAATACCAAAATTTTTAATCCTTTTTGCAGTTAGAAAATTACAAGACATTGTGGGAGCACATTGAAGATCATTTTGACTGTAGTGAAGATCATGTGCTTAGTATGCTGAAAAGAACAAAATCTCAATACTACCAAAAGAATAAACTCCCTGCAAATGCATTTATCATTCATTCTGTGTTGCATTAACCCAAGCCTAATGAAATGTGATGCTTATTTTACATATTTTATTATTTAATTGATATTGAGCAAAATATTTTTCTCTACCTAATCGATGAGAACTATTTGTATCCATCAACTTAGGGGAAGTTTTTATTTTCTTTAAACTAAAAAATACAAACACATTTGAAAAATCAAAAGTCCATAAACATTGAAATATCCAAAATACAAAAAGATTTTATTCTTAAAACTTTTGTTACTCTTTCAAGCACGTATTCATTCATTGATCCATTCTAATATCTTGCTTATTTTCTTGTTGATCTTTGGCAAGATCCTCTTTCATTTCTCTATCCCATTATAGTCCTCAATTTGCGATTGAGAAGGTCCCAATCTAAGATTCAGTACTCATTTTTCACACTTGCAAACCCCCAATTTCCACTAATTTGTGATTCAAGTCTAAGTTATAATTTGTAATTGACCCCTTTCATTATAGTCCTCAATTTTAACTAATTTGTGATTCAATTCTATAAAATATTTTGTGAATCGCAAATCACCACATTCCCTCAATTTGAAGTTATATTAACATGTTCAATTTGTGATTCTCACCAAAGCTGATTTGCGATTTCCCCAACATGTGTTTTGCGATTTGCGTCTTCATCGCCAATCTACGATTTCATCAACGAATTTAAGATTTGTGATTAGATATAGCCGTAATTTGCAATCATCTTCAATCACTAATTTACAATTCCCATAATCAAGTTTAGTTTACAATTATATATATAGGTGTGAATACTTGGTCGATTTGCGATTCAAGTAGTAACTTGATTTGCAATTAAGTAGATGTAGTTAATTTGCAATTGTCCAAACACCCTCATGTATACAATTTGTAATTCATATGTATGATTTACGATTTCCCCTTCTCCCTACCGGTTGTTTTGCCATCCATACACCCATTATATAACAGCTATGGTTTTCGAAATTTGGGATTTACAAAAATTTTCCTTCACCATCAGAAACGTCGCAATGGAAGACTTTAAAACAACACATTTGTTAAAACAGTTAAACTATTTTAACTACACACTAGTACGAAAACCACCGTTACGTCGCAAAATTCATCATTATTTAAAATCAAGATTTCCACATCATCACAAATCGGTTTCGCAATCATAACAAACATAATAAATACTACCCATCAACACCCCAGCTCACAAGGCCAATGCACCTAAGTAACCTGCACGAGCACAAGACACATTTCCAAGAAACAAGTGTCAGCTTTCGCCTCGTGAGTCAGCTTAGTTATTATAACAAAATCATCATATTAAAACGTTCATATATCATATTTAGGTTTAGGGTTATACATCCCAACCCATACCTATCCCACCCGTATTTCATCTTTAGTCATCACACAATCAAGTTTCATCATTAAATACATTTATAATAAAGTCTCTAAGTTCACTAACATCATTAACCTCAATGAGATCTTTATACGTCGCTAAGGCCTCAAGCATTTCAATCATCATTTTTCTTATCGATATCATCACTCTTAATTAAGGTCTATCTCTTTATGTTCTTATCAGGCATCACAAACGTCTCTATCATCATCCATATACATTGAAAATCTATACTATCCATAATTACTACCAAGGTTGTCAACCCTAGTTAGAGTCAATCATTAGACATCATTATCATCATTACACATCATCTTATTCTATAGCACCTACCTCTTTTATTAGCATTACTAATATCCTCTACATTACAAACTTCACCAATCGTTACTATCATCATCACCTAAAATTTATGTCTTCTCTTACCTATATCATTCTTTACCACTTTCATCACCTTTATCATCTTTATACAATCACTATCATCACTAATTGTCACTATTACCATCATCATCATCATTATCTACATCATTGAGCTATATATTATCTTTATGTTAGATTATGTGCACACATATACAACACGTGTCATCGTGTCCAATGCTATAAGACACTAAAGGATCACACTGCTACACACCCAATTAGAACCAATTGGATTTTACCAAGTTATGTGTGTAAATAATTAATTAGTTAATTAATTATTGAGAGGAAAAATAATAAAAGTTATTTATCTTAAAGGAATATTTAATATTTAGTTTAAATATTAATTGGATTAGTTAATTATTATTTATTAATTAATTAGAAGGTCCAAGGGTATGTTTTGAAATTAGTTAATAGTTTAATTAAAGTTGGACTTTAATTAAACGGGCATGGGCTTAATAAGGTTAATATATATATATATATATATATATATATATATATGTGTGTGTGTGTGTGTGTGTGTGTGTGTGTATTTTATTAATCCTAAGCAATCACTTAAGAGAAAAAATTGCAAAAAGAAAAATGAAGGGTTTTGAACCTGACCAAACCACCATATGACTCAAACTGGTCAATCCTAGGTTTGATTTTACTGGTTCAATCCTAAAAACGGAACTGGATTGAACACAACCCTCTAAACCCCAAAAGGGTTAGGATCTTTAAAACTTTAAATGATCAACATAGTTTCTTACAAACAGTCCATATAAAAGGGTTACAAGATTATACCTGAACAAAAACTTTAGGATTGCTAAAGATAGTGCACCACTACTGCACCTCCGATTGAACTGGCTGCTAGACCGCTCCTGGATCACCAAATCTTCAACACTCGAAAACTTGAGTGTGTGTGTGTTCTTCGATCGACACAAGCAAAAAACCGAAACACACCCCTTGGGTGTTCTTTGCAAATCGACGAGAGTGAGAGAGTGCGACCGAGAGAGAGAGAAAGCGAGATCGAGAGAGAGAAGGAGAGTGGTGGCTAGGGTTAATCCCTTGTCTCATATCTTAATCCTTAAGGCTTAACATATACTTATAAGGATTATCTTGGACCTAAGCCCGTTTAATTAAAAGCCCAACTGGTTTTAAATAAACTTTTATCTCTTCTCATATTGACCCTCTGGACTTTACTAGTTAATTAATTAACTTAGTCCGCTAAATATTAAAACTTAATATTTAATTCTCCTTAAATAATAAATAACTATTTATTATTTATTTCCTTTCTAATAATTAATACAAACTGATTAATTATTTATTTCTCTCTTTTCAATAATTAATACTACTGATTAACTATTTCCACACAGATTTATGGTGTAATCCAACTGTTATGAATTTGGTGTGTAGCAGTATGACCCTTTAGTCTCTTATAACATTGGATACAATGTGCCCATTAATTATCTCTGCACATAATCTAACAGACTCCCACTTGTGCAAGATAAGTAACAGTTACTGCATATTGTTAGCCTAAGGAGGTCCCTAGCCAGACACTTAGGGTAACCAGGTTATAAGAACTCTTATACCCCAAAGTAACTTGTGATAAAACTTCATAAGCAACCTGCTTAGAAGTAACTTGTTATAAACTAACTGTTTATAAACTAAACTATCATAAACTCCCTGTTCATGTATGGGTACGTTTTTATATATACAAACTTGCATATATATAGGTTTGTCCCTTGCAGTGCGATATTTCAATTTTGAGCATGAGCATGGAAAAAGTAAACTCAGAGACACAAGAATTTGTTCATGACATACTTGATTTCAAAACTTCGTGATAAACGACAAAGAACATATCAGTTCGTTTGGGCACGGCCGTGCACTTACAAGTTTTTCCAATCAGTCAAGGGGCACGGAAATATCTCTCCTAAAAAAGAGGTGCAATTACCATCTTGCATATTTGCATTTGGCAACACGGCTCCCACTGAATCTAGACACGCCCCTTATGACCACCCTGTTACGGCGTGGCGTTAGAACGCGCTAAGAAGACAACAGTTACCGCATCCCAAACCAAATACCTCAGGCTTCAGGATAACCTATGTGATAAATACTTTTGACACGAATCCACGAAGTATTTTTCACGGTGGGTCAATCCAATATTCGTAACCCTAATGAATATCCATCAATTTTGGACCGCAAAAACTGTTCGCAGCTATATTCGATATACTTTCGAATCTACCCCAAAATTACGATGACTTTATAGCCCTATCATAGTTCCCACCACGATAAGTAGTCACGGATGATGTTTTGAATAAACCTAGTTTATTCCTGGATAAACCAAAACATACAAAATTGTGAAGAACAATGAAACTAATTTCTACACCCTTCCATATTCCACCCTGGAATAAAGATGTACAATTTCTACCATTTCACTGACTCGATTCACGGTGTTTATCTGAATTACTTATTATTTTTACATTGTAACTTATCACTGATTTGAAGGGTTTTGAACCTGACCAAACCACCATATGACTCAAACTGGTCAATCATGGGTTTGATTCTACTGGTTCAATCCTAAAAGCGGAACTGGATTGAACACAACCCTCTAAACCCCAAAAGGGTTAGGGTCTTTAAACTTTAAATGATCAACATAGTTTCTTACAAATCAATCCATAGATAAGGTTACAAGAAATATACCTGAACAAAACTTTAGGATTTCTAAAGTAGTCCACCACTACTGGACCTCCGATTGAACTGGCTGCTAGACCGCTCCTGGATCACCAAATCCCAATACTCGAATACTAGAGTATGTGTGTGTGTGCGTCGACCATGAAATAGCAAACACCCCTCGGGTGTTCTTCTTGTTCGACGAAGAGAAGAGAGAGAGCCGAGAGAGAGTGCGACGGTCGAGGTCGAGGTTGAGATCGACCGTGAGGGAGGCGAGATCGAGAGAGAGAGAGAGAGTGTGTGTGATGGCTAGGTTTAATCCTTGTCTCTTGTTGTTAATCCTTAAGGCTTAACATATATTTATAAGGATTAACTTGGACCTAAGCCTGTTTAATTAAAAGCCCAACTGGTTTTAATTAAACTTTCATCTCTTCTCATATTGACCCCCTGGACTTTACTAGTCAATTAATTAACTATTAATTAACTGGTCCGTTAAATATTAAAACTTAATATTTAATTCTCTCTAAATAACAAATAACTATTTATTATTTATTCCTTTCAATAATTAATACAAACTGATTAAGTTTTTATTTCTCTCTTTTCAATAATTAATACAACTGATTAATTATTTATTTCTCTCTACAACTGATTAATTATTTACTTTTCTCTTTAATAATTAATCCAACTGATTAATTATTTCCACACAGATTTATGGTGAAATCCAACTGTTCTGAATTGGGTGTGTAGCAGTGTGACCCTTTAGTCTCTTATAACATTGGATACAATATGCCCGTTAATTATCTCTGCACATAATCCAACAGACTCCCACTTGTGCAAGATAAGTAACAATTACTGCACATTGTTAGTCTAAGGAGGTCCCTAGCCAGACACTTAGGGTAACCAGGTTATAAGAACTCTTATACCCCAAAGTAACTTGTGATAAAACTTCATAAGCAACCTGCTTAGAAGTAACTTGTTATAAACTAACTGTTTATAAACTGAACTATCATAAACTCCCTGTTTATGAATGGGTACGTTTTTATATATACAAACTTGCATATATATATAGGTTTGTCCCTTTGCAGCGCGATATTTCAATTTTGAGCATGAGCATGGAAAAGGTCAACTCAGAGACTCAAAAATATGTTCATGACATACTTGATTTCAAAACTGCGTGATAAACAACAAAGAACAGATCAGTTCGTTTGGGCACGGCCGTGCACTTACCAGTTTCTCTAATCAGTCAAGGGGCCCAGAAATATCTCTCCGAAAAAGGATGTGCAATTACCATCTTGCATATTTGCATTTGGCAACACGGCTCCCACTGAATCTAGACACGCCCCTTATGACCACTCTGTTACGACGTGGCGTTAGAACGCGCTAAGAAGACAACCGTTACCACATCCCAAACCAATTACCTCAGGCTTAAGAATAACCTATGTGATAAATACTTTTGACACGAATACACGAAGTATTTTTCACGGTGGGTCAATCCAATATTCGTAACCCTAACGAATATCCGTCAATTTTGGTCCGCAAAAACCGTTCGCAGCTATATTCGATATACTTTCGAATCTACCCCAAAATTACGATGACTTTATAACCCTATCATAGTTCCCACAACGATAAGTAGTCACAGATAATGTTTTGAATAAACCTAGTTTATTCCTGGATGAACTAAAACATACAAAATTGTGAAGAACAATGAAACTAATTTCTACACCCTTCCATATTCCACCCTGTAATAAAGATGCATAATTTCTACCATTTCACTGACTTGATTCACGGTATCTATCTGAATTACTTATTATTTTTACTTTGTAACTTATCACGGATTACAAAGAAAATAATATGGTTATAAACCCTAAAACACAAGACTATTACTTTGAAGTACTCCTTCTTGGTTTTGCTAGAAATCATTCTTGCAACCTAAGAACACTTCTAGGCTTACTTATTTTATAAATTCCTTAAACTTGGAGAACTGGAAATAACTCCTTGTTTCTGATTTATAAAACAACCTCTCTGTAATTAAAACTTTAATTACATTTGTAGATGTATTAAATCTTACTGAATTTATGTCCTTTTGAAATGATAAATCCTCTTACACCTACTTGTAAGAAACTTGAAATTAGATTCCCTGTGTATGCCAACACTGATCTAATATCACTACTAAGAATGTTAAAGAACATCTTATTTATCATTTCTAACATTAACCAATCCAACAATATTAAGCTGACTCACTGAACATTTTAGAACGTATATAATTTCTATTATTTAGGTCATAACTTGACTCAAATTCTTGCAATGATATCTTTACTGAGTACCTCTCAATAAATCATGCATTCCTCGGATTAGTTCTTTTTCAAGAACTTACTGTTTTAGATAACTTCTAAAAACATCCGATAATTATATACTCTAAAGGTTCAAACTTGTATTTATCACACTCGTTAAAAAATTTATTAACTCTGATAAATACATTAGTCAGGTGCTCCCACTATCTTTTATGAAAAAGTGCATTCTTTAAAAACATCCTTTTAGACCTTAGTCAAAACTTGACTACCATGCCTAAAACTTGTGTTCCAAACACATGTTATAAAGAACGTAGTTTTTGTAAGAAATTTGTTTTATGAAACCAAGAACTTGGATCTCCCATATATCCATCTTTCCAATTACGGAAAATGGTTTCATTAAACTTACCATGATCACAAGTATGAAACACTCATAATGGTATCTTAAATTTCTTTCCTTAAAACATTTAGTATAAAACTTCCTTGATTATAATAACTATTATAATCACTTTTATACTTTCTTAAACGTTTTATCAAAAAACTACTTTACCCAGAAATAATGACTATTATTTTCATATGTTCAAGACTTTGAACATTCACTTTTCATAAAATCTTAAATACTTGTTTATTAGTCCCTTGTATGAGAGAGTAACAACAAGCAACAGTGTGTAGAAGAGGGGTTGAATACACTTTCTGCGGAAATTGAACAAATCAAAGAAAAGTGTTACACAGTAAATCAAACCACAATCAATCAAATGCTTTTATTAATCAGAAGATGATTACAATGCTTTGAATAAGAAGTTGATTACAATGACTATCAAGTAAGCAACTCTTGATATATAATCACATAATATAAATCTCTCAATTCTCTCAAACGTAGATATCTATAATTAACATATAATTATAGATACCGACGACTCTCTAAACAGGATTTTCACAGATTGAATCAACACATGATCACTTACCAATATCACAACTAATGTGATTAATTCGAACACACGAACTTTTCTGTCAATCTGTGACTAAATCTTGATACTGAATCAAGGCTCGTAACACATACGATGAGGTGAGGTTTGGCTTTGCAACACTTAGTTGTTATCGAATCAAAGTCGTACTGAGTCGTACCTCTAAACTTATCAGGAGATAAGTATTTATAATCCTGTTGCTACGGTTCCTAACAAACTAGACTTAGCCTAATTCGCTAACTAACTTTCGGATAAACCGGAATCTTGAATCTTGAATCTTCTTATCTTGAGTCTTCAATCTTCAATCCTGATTCTGGAGTCTTCTTATCCGCGCCGTAGATATAGAGAGATAAAGATGAATTTAAAACATATTTAAATTATCTTTAAACTGACTTCATTACTCGGACTGAGTTACTCAGCTTGAAACTCATCAAGCTGAGTTCTTCGAGAACAAATCCGAATTCATACATGAACTAACACGTACATTGATAAACTCATCCTTAGAAGTCTAACTTAGTTGACTAAAACATATTTAGCAACTCTGTCGAGCTGACTCTGCTTTCGAGCTGAGTTACTCAGCTTGAAACACATCAAGCCGATTACTCGATATATACCTTATGTGACATACACAGATTATTAAACATATTAATAAACAAGCTAAAGTATAATATAAATTGATCAACATATGCTCAGCTTATATTCAGCATATACTCAGTCTGAATCACTCTAAGTGTTCAGTCTGACTAAGTTTCATAATTCTGTTTAAGTTATATGTAGAACTCATCTTACAAACTTAACTTTGTCTCATCAAATTCAAACTGATGAGATCATTTTTCCAACAAACTCCCCCTATTTGATGATGACAAAACCATCAAACAGTTCTTAAGTTTGTTTAACAGAATTATGTTTTAAATCTTAAACTTATTAAGATTTTATTATTTGAACTGATCAAATATTTATTGAACATATCAATATTAATTGAACTTATCAATTTAAATTGGAACACACCAATTTTTAGTTGAACACACCAACTAATTACATAAATGAATAAGAACTTATCATTTATTCATTAAGCTGAACTTATCAGACTTATAGCTATGAACACATCATAATACAGTTGAACATATCAAACTTTATATTTGTATTAATAGAACTGATCATAATACAAAAGTTGTTGATCACTTAGATCATGCACACATAGTGCTTACAAAATTAGAACTAATCTAATATTTACAACAGTAGAACTAATCTATTGAATGAATTCAGGATGTAAAAGCTCCCAGTTAATAATTTCTTTAGTTACTTCATATAGTAACTTTTCAGCTTCTTCACATCCTCTGAATTCTTTGTGATAAACTTTAATCATTTTATTCAGCTTGTATTTCAAAAGCTGATTTGATTCATTGTTTCCACAACAAGTTCTTATATGGGCAGCATCCTTAGCTTTCAGATAGCATACTTCATTAAATTTGATGAAGCTAGGTTTGCCTTCCTGATCCTTGAACATAAATCCCTGAATAGGTGCATTAATGAATGTATTTTCTGTGAATTCCACACCTTCAGGTATATCAAACAGTTTTTCCCATTGTGGTCCAGGAACTGGAACATATCTCAGCTCCTCAGTCCTTTTGATCAACTTTGAGACTTCAGTAAATATTTCTTGCTTTATTTGGCTTCGTTTGAATTTCTTAAGCATCATCAGAATTCTGATCCACTCTAGGTAGCCCATCCTGTGAACGTATCTCAGGTCCATCCCCATGGTTGATCCATTTTCAAATTCAAAGTTGAGGATGACAGCTCCATTGACTCTGCTCAAGGTCATGCCTTTGATATCTTCATTGATGTTTCTTCTGAAATAGCATTCTTGTATTTCAGCATCTGAATATGGGATAGGATCAGGTCTTGGACCATTATAGTCAGCTTCAGCTTCAGCTAAAGCTCTATTTAACTTTTCTTTTTCTTGATCCAGTTACTCTTTTTCTTTTCTCTTCTTTAATTCAGCTACAGAGATATTGAGCTCATTTGCTTCTTCTTGTTCTAGCATTTCGATCAATTCTCTCGTAGCCTTTTCTTCTTTAGTTTCCTGCTCAGTTTCAGACCCCTCGTCAGCTTCAGACTTATATTCTGAAATCTTTTGCTTCTTTGATGCAGGTTCATCTTCCCTATCTTCCCTGTTTACTCCCAGCTCCCCCTCAGCCTGAGCTTGCCTCTCTGCTCCTTTGGCTAAAACTAGAAGAGCTTCAGCTTCAGCTCGAACTAGCTCAGCTTCAGTATCAGCTTGAACCTTCTCCCCCTTTTTGTCATCATCAATAGGGTTTGAAGTCCTTTGTTGTTGGAGTGCAACAACTGCAGAGGCAATCTCTTGAACATCCTTTGTCAGCGTCTCAAGCCATTGATAGATTTTGCGTTTGTGCTTCTTCTGCTTGAGATGGAACAAACCAAACAGAGCAACAACATATTCTTTCAACTGCTGGATGCCTGAGGAAGCAGTATCAGTGTGAGGAGAGTCTTTGGGTGCATCATCCAAAGGTTGGTGTTTACCTTCAAATTCATTTGCACCAGAGTCTGGACCCTGTGATTCATCCTAGCTTGAGGATGAAACATTGACAGGTCGTGCAAGAGAGTATGAGAAGTGAATAGAACGAATAGAGCTCGAGACGTGAAGTGTATGGGTTGGTGGTTGGCTTTTGGGTATAGAGGGGGGGTGATTGACCCTGGGGATTGGTCATATGTTCAATGTAACATGAATGTGTCTGTTCAGGCACAGAAGTAAGCTCTCCCATGGCACGAATAAGTGTGGACTGAGTAGACACCACACCCGGTTTAGGCTGTTGGGTTTGAATGAGCCGTGAGGTTGACACCTTAAGAGTAGGCGTCTCCCCCTCAACTCCTGCGAGAGGGATCAATGTGATCTCAGCTCCAGTGATGCCTTTAGGAGTGGCACCACCTTTGGCAGTCTTTCTTTGGTAGGTTTGGATATTCTCCCTCGCATCAATGGACATACTAGGGGTGGCTTCAGATTTGGATTGTAGATGGAATGAAGGTGGAGGAGATGGGTTAGACTGAGTTGGTTCTACTGCAGTCTTGTCTCCAAAAGTGGATGGAGAAAAATGAGAAGAAAGAGAAAGTGGAGAGGTTTTACCTGAAGCAGCTTCTGTATGTGCTGGTTCAGCTTGAGCAGAGAGCTTAGTCTGAACCTCGGTGTCAGCGTGAGAAGCTCCCCCTTGATTCGATCCCTCATCTCCACTTACAGATGAAACTCCCTCAGCTACCAAGGGCATTGGACCACTTAGACCCTCTTGCTCTGGGAAGATGTCATTGTTAAACATCTTTGGACTGAGAGTTGGAACAGGGAACACATCCCATCCAGCTTCATATAAATCCCCCAACTCAGCTTCAAGCACCAAGGACAAATACCTTATGAATGGTACATGAAGGTCCCTGGTGGTCTTCAGTACTTGGACTTTGAGCTCGTTGAATATGAGTTGTGCATAATCGATACGTTTATCAAAGAACATGTTGTATAGCAGCTGCATTTCGAACTCGTTAACTTGGTCCAAGCCTCCAACCCTGGTCCCCAGTGAACGTACCACTGTGGAAACCATGAAGCCCCAGCTGGTTGGGAAAGTGGCCTTCTTAATCACCCCTTCAGTTTGAGGGTGACCCATTTGAGGTAGAACTGACCTCGCCACTTGCCTAGTCACGGTGGGTTCGAACACATCTTGAACAGGGAGTTGAAGAACATCCCGTAGCTGTTGAACTGTGAGGGCCACTGTTCTATCGCCATTACGAACAGTGCCTATGATCTCTCCTCTGTTCTGGTTGAATGTGCACGTGTACCAAGACTCCAAAAGGTGTTAGGGAACAATGTTAGTGATGCGCCACACAAGGCGAATGCCAGGGGGAATTTACGGATATAATCAACCCAGATTTCATATCCTCTGCCTTGTTTCCTCTGAGGAATTGCAAGACAGACCCGTTGATTATTGATTTTAATCACTGGCAGCCCATTGTTCTTAAACGTAGCACCTCTGACCATCCGCTCACCTAGAACAAGAGTGGTACTTTCCATCGTTGAATATTTAGATTACACAGAGCAATCAATTCGTAATTCGCACTGAGCGATTGGCAATTTCGCACTAAGCGACTTAGGGTTTCGAATTTGATGGAACAGAAATTTGCACTTAGCAAATTTGTTGAAAGGTATATAGGCAGATGAGAGGTTTAGAGATGAGAAGTTGAAGCGTGAACCTCTAAAATGCAGTTAAGGTCTTTATATATACCTTTTCGAGGAGAGAGAAAAATTACCGTTGGAATCCCTTTCTAATCCGTTACTCCGAAAAATTACGGCTTGAAGTAACAGTTAGAGGGTAGAAACACATCATTCTCCAATGGATACAAGTGTAAAATAATAATATTAACAAATAATAAGAATATAACCACTTTGTAAATATATCAATACACAATTGATATACGATACGAATTGAAACTGATTCAAATGCGTATGGACAGAAGAATTAATAACACTTAGTAATTAATTCACAGATTGGACACACCAAGCTGAGTAAACATATTACTCAGTCTAAGTCAAGCACTCAACTTCATTCAAGCACTCAGCTTGAGTGGAGCACTCAGCTTGAGATTGATACTCAGCTTGAGTAGAGCACACAACTCAGACTCAATGACACTTAGTCATTTATGTTTAAGACTGACTTAAACATGTAATTTTAGCTACACTAAGTAGGTAAAATATGTTTGGAACTGACCAAACGTGTGAACCAATCACACAGTGTGAGTTAAGCACAAAGCTCAGACTCAATGACACTTAGTCATTTTGTTCGAGACTAACTCAAACTAACATTTCAACCACACTGAGTAGTTGAATTATGTTTGGAACTGACCAAATGTGTGAACTCATTATTCAGTTTGACATATAGATCAGTTTATGAAAACTTATTTATAAACTGTGCACCCAGCTTAAGACACTTAGTCTCTGTCAAATTGAGAACTCAAATTTTAGACACTTAGCTAGGGATTGAGCATAGCCAATTTACTTAGAAGATACATAAACCTCTTTTCATCAAGGGGCTTAGTAAAGATATATGCTAATTGGTCATCAGTGGAGATAAATTTAATGTCAACTTTACCTTTTTCCATGATGTCCCTTATGAAGTGATGTCTAATTTCAATATGCTTGGTTCTTGAGTGAAATACTGGAATGTAAGTGATGGCTATTGCACTTTGGTTATCACGGAAGATAGGAGTTTTCTTGAAACTCATCCCAAAGTCCTGAAGCTGATGCTGCATCCACAAGATTTGAGCACAACAGCTCCCTGCTGCAACATACTCAGCTTCAGCAGTTGAAGTAGCCACTGAGTTCTGTTTCTTACTAGTCCAGCTTACTAATTTACCTCCAAGCAATTGACATCCTCTAGTGGTTGATTTTCTATCTAACTTGCACCCAGCATAGTCAGCATCAGAAAAACCAACTAACTCAAATCCAGAGTCCTTTGGATACCAAAGTCCTAGATTTGGTGTACCTTTAAGGTATCAAAAGATCCTTTTCACAGATTGAAGATGTGATTCTTTAGGATCAGCCTGATATCTTGCACAAACACATGTAGCAAACATGATATCAGGTTTACTAGCTGTCAAATAGAGTAATGAACCTATCATTCCTCTATAGGTAGACTGACACACAGACTTACCATCTGAGTCTTTACTCAGCTTGACAGCTGGTGGCATGGGTGTTTTCATGGTTGAACTTGAATCAAAACCATATTTCTTTATCAACTCCAAAACATATTTGCTTTGATTGATGAAAATTCCATCAGGCTTTTGTTGAATTTGTAGGCCTAGGAAATATGTCATCTCACCCATCATACACATCTTGTACTTTTGTGACATTATTTTGGAGAACCACTCACACAGAGATTCATTGGTTGAACCAAAAATAATATCATCCACATAGATTTGTACAAGAATCACCTGTCCCTTGCTCTTTTTAATAAAGAGTGTCTTATCTATACTACCTCTGGTGAAATCCATGGATAGTAGATAAGTGGACAGTGTATCATACCAAGCTCTTGGAGCTTGTTTAAGACCATACAAAGCCTTGTCCAACTTATAGACATGATGTGGAAACTTTAAACTTACAAAGCCAGGAGGTTGTTTCACATAGACTTCATCCTGAAGTTTTCCATTTAGGAAAGCACTCTTCACATCCATTTGATAGACTTTGAAGTCTTTATATGCTGCATAAGCCAGGAACAGCCTTATAGCTTCAATTCTAGCAACAGGGGCAAAGGTCTCATCATAATCGATTCCTTCTTCTTGCTTATACCCTTGTGCTACCAGCCTGGCTTTGTTCCTAACTATCACTCCATCCTTGTCCATTTTTTTTCTATAGACCCACTTAGTGCCTATAATTGAATGATCTTTGGGGGCAGGGACAAGGTTCCAGACCTTATTTCTCTCAAACTCATTTAATTCCTCTTGCATAGCATCAATCCAATCCTCATCTGCTAAGGCTTCCTCAGTCTTCTTTGGTTCCATCTGAGACAGAAAACCAAAGTGAGCAGCATAGTTAGCTGTAGCCTTAGATCTGGTCATGAATTTCTCTTGGATATTTCCAATGATTTGATCTTGAGGATGATCTTTGAGGAATTTAAATGTTGTAGTTGGAGAATCAGGTTTTGAATCTGAGTGATGTTGAGAACCTCGAGGTGAACTTATCTCCTCAGTCTCAACAGCAGCATTGTCAACAAACTGATTATCACTAAGATTCTCAGTCTGAGTGACTTCAGCTCCAAAAGGATTGACGAACTCATCATCTTTCTCAGCTTGAGAATCCTTTGAAGCTTGTGATGATTTCATTGATGAACACACATCATCATCACTATCATCTCCTATGACATACATAGGATTTGACATGTTGATTTCCCTTGGCCTTTCAAGCTCACTCAGACTAACAGAGTCAGCTTGACTTTTCTCAGCTTGATCAATACTGTCTTCATCAAATGAAACATGAATTGATTCTTCAATGGCCTTTCTCCTAGAGTTATATATTCTGTATGATTTGGAGATTGAGGAATAACCAACAAATATTCCAGGATCAGCTTTGGGTTCCAACTTATGGAGCTGATCTCTTTGATTCAGCACATAGCATTTTGAACCAAAGATATGGAAATAACCTATATTGGGCTTTCTAGACTTATACATTTCATATGAAGTCTTTCCATGTATTTTGACAATGATTGACCTATTCTGAGTATAGCAGGCTGTACTAACACCTTCATCCCAGAAATAGAGTTTCAATCCTGCCTCACATAGCATTGTCCTTGCAGCCTCAATTAAGGTTCTATTTCTCCTTTCAGCAACTCCATTTTGTTGTGGTGTTCTGACAGATGAGAAATTTTGTAATATTCCTTTTTGTTCACAGAAGCTTTCAAGGGTTGAGTTCCTGAAATCAGTCCCATGATCACTTCTGAGTTGCTTTACAGACAAACCTTTCTGCAACTCTTCCCTTTTGATGAAACATATTATCTCCAGGGCAGCCTCACTTTTGGCTTTTAGGAATATTACCCAAGTGAATCGTGACAACTCATCTACTATCACCAGAGTGTACTTCTTGCCACTTAGGCTTGGAGTACTTATGGGTCCAAACAGATCCATATGCAACATATGCAATGGGTCTGTTATTGAAAAAATTTTCTTTGATTTAAAGGACCCTTTATGGTGTTTCCCTTGTTCACAAGCTGAACACAATTTGTCTTTGACAAATGTGATTTTTGGTAATACAGAGACTAACTATTTATTAGACAACATTTTTATATTTTTAAAGTTCAAATGAGACAAACGTTTATGCCATAACTAACTCAGCTCAGGAACAGAATGGGAATACAAGCAGGTTTCATTATTGGGATCAGCAGAATTAAGATCAAGTAGATACACATCTCTTTCTCTTTTAGCTATTAATACAGGCTTTCCCTTAGCATTATAAATTGTTCCTGCTTTCTTCCTAAAAGTAACAACATTGTCCTCATCACACAATTGACTGATACTAATCAGATTGTGTTTGAGGCCTTTGACATATGCAACTCTCTGGAAGGTGACTTTACCAGCTTGCATCTTCCCATAGCCTTTGGTTCTTCCATGGGAGTTGTCACCAAATGTTACTTTAGGACCTTCATCTTCCTGGAAATCACTGAGAAGTCCTTTCTATCCGGTCATGTGCCTTGAACATCCACTATCCAAGTACCATTTACTTGAACCCTGCACATGATATAAACTAAACACATTAGTTTTGCTTGGGAACCCACTTCTTGGTGGGTTCAGATGAGGAGCACTTAGCAGCTTCATCTTATTGAACTGACTGCTCAGCTTGAGCAGGAACTGAATCCTGTGTAGGCTGATCAGTTTGTTCTTGATCAGTCCTTGAGATTTCAGCATCACAGTCCTTAGCCTCATTACCTCTACTTCTGCATTTGTAGCATCTCCTTCTTCCAATGATGACAGGAGGTAGAGTGTCTAACAATCCTTGTGAGAATTTACTTTCCGTTTTAGGATTGTATGTGGTGGATAACTTCTCAACTTTCTTTGCAAGCTGATTCACCTGGTGATCACTGACTTTGGACTTACCTTTGTCAGGTCTCTGTTTGTTATCCTAAGAAGATTGACTAACAACCTTCTTCTGCATGACTCACCAGCTTCAACAGGTTTGGACTTACCATTATTGATCTTCTTGGACTTACCAAGATCTACAACTTTGGACTTACCATTGTTGTGATTTGACCTCTGACTTACAGTGGTCTTCCTGTTCTTATAACTTCTCTCCGAGCCAGATAGAGAATTTTGTCTTTTGAAAGGATTTGGATTAAGCCTTTCTATGACTGAAGTTCTTTGAATAGGCTGAGTGCCTAATCTGTCCAACACAGACTTACCATGTTGTTTGGATGTTGAGCACTCATTACCATGATCTTTGGCCTTCACAAAAATATTGAATTTTAGGTTTGGATCATGTCTTTTTTCTGAGGCTGACTTCTGAGATTCAATCAGTTGTCTATCTTCCTCAGAATCTGTACTTGCTATCTCATCATCAGCTACATAAGCTGCTGTTTGAT
Organism: Pulicaria dysenterica; assembly: GCA_947179395.2. NCBI lineage: Eukaryota > Viridiplantae > Streptophyta > Magnoliopsida > Asterales > Asteraceae > Pulicaria > Pulicaria dysenterica. Next base: position 76,688,995 of record OX359289.1, on the reverse strand, counting down.
AGTCACCTCCAAGTACAGCCTTCACCTGTTTAGGTATCTGTTGGTTTATGCATTGTTCAACAAGCTTTGATGACTTACACCAAGACTCAGTGATCTTTTGAAGTTATTCAGCTTTGTCTTTTGCTTCCTGAAGCTCTTCACTAAGAAGTTTATTAATGTGCCTTTGACATTCAAGGTCACACTGTGCTTTCTTACCAACATCAATGAGAGATTTATTTTCCTTAATCTCATCTTTAGGTTTTGCTATTTCAGCTTTGAGGTCAGTCTGAGACTTAAGGATGGTCTTGAAATCATTTAGCAAATAATCAAAAGCAAGACCTTTCTCCTCATCTGTATAAGAGTAGAAGTTACTGACCTTGTACATGGAAGCAGGATCCCAATCACTCAGTTTGTTGTTTTCCTCAGCTTCCTTCATGTCAGCTTCAAAGATTGATTCGGACTGACCATAATCAACCTCATCCAATTCTAGCTCTTCATCTTCTTGAGCCATTAGACATACATTATCATCTGAGGTGGATGATTCTGTATCCCAGGTTTCAGCATATAAACCTTTTCCACTGGGTTTGTCTTCAGGCTTTGATTTCTTGAGCTGAGTGTACCTCTTCTTGTACTTATCAGCTCTATAAGCATTCTTATCAACAACAAATGTTGATTCTACCTTCTTAGATCTACACTCAGCAGCTATATGCCCTATTTTCTGCAGTTGAAGAACACAACATTCTTAGGATCAAAGGAACTCTTCCCTTTGCTCCTGTCAGATCTTCCTCTTCCCCTTTGAGCTTTTATCAAACGTCTGGCTAACATGGCCATTTGCTCAGTGATGGTCTGAACATCATCAGTATCACTTGAGTCTGAGTCTGAGTGGTCAGCTTGAGATTCTGACTCAGTCTCAGATTCAACAACCATAGCTTTTGAACCTTTCTTCTTCTTCTGTGCAACTAATGCAACTTCTGTTTTGTCCAAAGATTCTTTTAGTTGTTGTTGAGAAGCTCTTTTGTGTTCTATGATCTGTTCATGATTCAGCAAGAACCCATAGATGGACTGTAGGTTATACATGTGTAATGTTCCTCCAGCCCTAAGTGCAGTGGTTACTTCATTGAACCTTTCAGGTAACACATCCAAAAATTTCAGCACGAGCTCAGCTTCATCTCTCTTTACACCCACACTAAGTAGGTCATTTATCAAGCAGTGAAACCTTGTGAACAAATCTGCCAAGGTTTCATTCTTCTTTGAAAAGAAGTTTTCATATGATCTATTCAAGTGATTCTTCTTTTGCTGCTTGACCAGATATGTGCCTTCATAAGTGACACTCAGCGTATCCCATGTATCCTTTGCAGTTTGACACCCAGTCACAGTGCGCAGGATTTCATTAGTTAGAGAATTCGCTAGAACACTCTTTGCCTTGTCATCTAGATTGAAGAGTTTCAAATCTTCATCAGTCCACGATGCAACAGGCTTTCTTGTTTCCTTCTCAGATTTTCCAGGAGACGTATCACTGACAGTAGAGGGAATCTTGGGGATTATTTGTCCTTTTGTGATGACTTCCGACATACGGTTGTCAATGGACTTTAAGAAGAGCATGGCTATGAACTTCCACATAGGATAGTCAGATCCATCAAATATGGGACATCCTTTAGCAGAGATCTGAGGAAATTTTTATGGAGTATTGCTTGTCGACATTTCAATCTTTCTCAGAATCTTGAACTATTCAACTGATGAAATCGTTTAGGTTGCTCTGATACATGTTGTTGGTCCCTTGTATGAGAGAGTAACAACAAGCAACAGTGTGTAGAAGAGGGGTTGAATACACTTTGTGTGGAAATTGAACAAATCAAAGAAAAGTGTTACACACAGTAAATCAAACCACAATCAATCAAATGCTTTTATTAATCAGAAGATGATTACAATGCTTTGAATAAGAAGATGATTACAATGACTATCAAGTAAGCAACTCTTGATATATAATCACATAATATAAATCTCTCAATTCTCTCAAACGTAGATATCTATAATTAACATATAATTATAGATACCGACGACTCTCTAAACAGGATTTTCACAGATTGAATCAACACATGATCACTTACCAATATCACAACTAATGTGATTAATTCGAACACACGAACTTCTCTGGCAATCTGTGACTAAATCTTGATACTGAATCAAGACTCGTAACACATACTATGAGGTGAGGTTTGGCTCTGCAACACTTAGTTGTTATCGAATCAAAGTCGTACTGAGTCGTACCTCTAAACTTATCAGGAGATAAGTATTTATAATCCTGTTGCTACGGTTCCTAACAAACTAGACTTAGCCTAATTCGCTAACTAACTTTCGGATAAACCGGAATCTTGAATCTTGAATCTTCTTATCTTGAGTCTTCAATCTTCAATCTTGATTCTGGAGTCTTTTTATCCGCGTCGTAGATATAGAGACATAAAGATGAATTTAAAACATATTTAAATTATCTTTAAACTGACTTCATTACTCGGACTGAGTTACTCAGCTTGAAACTTATCAAGCTGAGTTCTTTGAGAACAAATCTGAATTCATACATGAACTAACACGTACATTGATAAACTTATCCTTAGAAGTCTAACTTAGTTGACTAAAAAATATTTAGCAACACTGTCGAGCTGACTCTGCTTTCGAGCTGAGTGACTCAGCTTGAAACACATCAAGCCGATTACTCGATATATACCTTATGTGACATACACAAATTATTAAACATATTAATAAACAAGCTAAGGTATAATAAAAACTGATCAACATATGTTCAGCTTATATTCAGCTTATACTCAGTCTGAATCACTCTAAGTGTTCAGTCTGACTAAGCTTCATAATTCTGTTTAAGTTATATGTAGAACTCATCTTACAAACTTAACTTTGTCTCATCAAATTCAAACTGATGAGATCATTTTCCGCTCAGCTTATAGTCATCTGACAACGAGTTGAGTATCGTATCCGTTGCTAGCTGCAACAGTACTGGGTGCCCGAGTCTTTCTAGGTGGTCCATGTAACCTTTCATTTTAATGACATGGTCACTGACCGAGGTTCCCTTAGCCATCTTGCACGAGTTAAATGCCCTAGTGGCATCATAACGCTCCATGCGGGCTTGCTCCTGGAACATGTCCCTCAGCTGGCGGATCATGTCATATGCAGGAGTTTACATCATGCTTGATTGCAAATCTGGACTCATAGTTGCAAACATGAGGCAGCTAACATCCAAGGCGTCATTGGAGCGCTTTTGAAAAGCCTCCCTAACCTCTGCCCTGGCATTGCTGGCAGGGGGATTTCCTAGAGGTTGTTCTAGGACATGCCACTTTCTCTCGTGCCTCAGCACGATCCGGAGATTTCTCTCCCAAGTGAGAAAGTTGGACCCGGTGAGCTTATCCTTCTCAAGGATAGAGCGGAGAGAGAGGTTATTAGTATTGGTAATGTCGGTTGCCATCTACAAATTAAAACCCGGTTTAATTAGTAATTGCAAATAAACTTTCCAACATATATGATTAAACCCATAAACAATATATATTAGACCTAGGACCCATATTTCACATACTTGACGCAAGGTTTGGGCACTTCCTGCCAAGTCATGCTATTTCTGGTAGGTAACACCCTGTACCAATCGTACCTAACTGATACGACTCCTAGAACCTCGTAGAGCACTTAGACCCTGTCTAGTATGTTTAACTCTACTCTAGTGCTTTTTGGGCCGGGACTCCCGATTATCACCAAAATAGATCGCACCACCTAAGACAACATGAATTCTGGCCGGGACTCTAGATTATCGCAGAATCTTTCATGCCCTTTCCCGCAATGGTTTGAACCCGGATGCCCAAGGTTTGGGCACTTCCGACACCCGAGTACCGTTTAACAGTCAAGGTGTACCATTAGGTGGGTAGCACACTTATCTAAGATTTTTCTTGGGTTTTAATTAAGTTCAAAGAAAAAAAATTAACTTTCCAGTTTTTGAAAAACCATTTTAAAACTAACTGTTTTAAAAATACGATTTATATGTGTACCTGAACTAGGTGCACAAAATGGCTTTTATAAGTTCCAAACTTATAACCTTGACAAAACTTTTAAATTCATAAAAATTTAATTAATACGACTACCAAACTAAAGTCATATCCCAGTTTGTCATAGAACGTGGTTTTTCACTTTTTAATAACAACCTGTTATTAAACCACTTTTATTTACCATCACATGCATGTATATATATATATACCATACATATATATGAAAAGCAGTAAATAAATCACAACCACGCAGATAATAATAAGCAGATAAAGCCCTATAGTTTTGCCAACTAATCCTAAGGTCAAAACTAAGGATAAAATGACTTTGATTCGCCTTCTTGATGTGTTGCTCCCACTAGCCTTGACACCTCCCCGAAGTATACGTGCTTCGTGTGAGAACACCATTTTCTTGATCACCTTCTTGGAGTCCATTTCGGTTGAGGGATTAAACTATCACTAGTCTATTACAAATACAATATTGAATGGGGTTGTAACTGGCACGCAGGCCTTCCCAAAAACCAAAATAAAAGAAGAAAAAGAAAAACGAGTCCTAAGTCGGAAAAGCTATAGCTATATGTATTACAACCACGAAATTATATATAAGCACAATATATATAAAAGTCCACCACGCATTTATAATATATAAACAAAAACTGTGCTGTTAAGCACACAATCTGATTTGTTTAAACTATTCTCATTTACCTTTTGATTAATACCTATTAACCAAAAATGAGAATTATGATCTTCTAATTAAATTCAACTGACCAAAATAGTTTTCTAATAAAAACTTTGAAAAAACTTTAATCTCATTTAAAACTTGAATGAAATCCTTATGTCGGATTTTATTACTAGTTATCCAATAACTTAAAACCGACAATTTTTGGTCAATTATAATATCTTGTTCAATTCTCCATCTTATTATATAAACTTTATTCCTTTTAGAATTTTATTCAAAAATGACTAAACTAGTCATAATAAATAATAATCTAAAAATATATATATATATATATATATATATATATATATTTTAACTAAAACTAATTAAAATATATAATACTAGTTTATATAACACCTTTATTAATTTTATAACTTAAAATTAATAATCCTTTCATATTAATCCGGAAAAACTATCTTGGGCCAAACTCTCTTGTTAAGCCGTACAACCCACTAGGACGAGACCCTCTTGGGCCGAGAACCCATTTGGCCGAAGTCACCTGGGCCGTAAGCCCTATTGGGCCGAGAGCCACCTTGGGCCAAAACTCCTTGGGTCGGGAAACGCCTTGGGCCGCGGACCATCTTGGGCCGTGATGTACTGGGTCGAAATTACTTGGGCCGAAGCCCACCCTGACCTTTAGCGCCGCTAACGACTGCCGTTAGGCCCAACTGGCCTTAGCGCCGCTAACAGCCATCACCCGACACAGTGATGATCTCGGTTCCCCTTTTCCGATTAATAAAATAATTTAAATCCTTTTAACCTATAAAAACTAACTGTTTTAATATACTGATTAAAAACTGGATTTAATTCAAAAACCAAAAATTATTAATTATTAATATTAACAAAACTTGTTTTATTAATAACTAATTATCCTAAACCTTGATTTCAACCTTTTTAAACAAAAGTTCAAAACTTGTTAAAATCTAGTTTTAGATAAAAGGTTTATCCTTTTTAACCGTTTAAACACAATCCTGGTTTAAACCTAACCGGTTAAAATCAAACATTTTATTAACTGGATAAAACAGAAAAAACTTGTTTATATCCTTCTATGGTTTTCGAAAAAACAGAGGAGAAGAAACAAGATGAAGTAGATCAGATAACTATTAAACAAACCAACTAATTAGATTAACTAGGTTTAACTAATTAAACAAACTGTTTAATTTAATCTTAATTCAAACTTATTCTTTATCCAAAAAACATGATCCTTTTAACCATTCAAACTAACTATTTGAATTTTCTGATTAATAGGATAAACCTGATAACAAAACAAACTGTTTTGCTACCTTCTTGATTTTTGAAATTTCCAAGAACAAAAAAAGAATCAAGAATAAAACCTTAATAAAAAAACAGATAAAACTAGAAAGTATGGATCATAGAGCCGAGGCTCTGAACCAATGAAGGGTTTTGAACCTGACTAAACCACCATATGACTCAAACTGGTCAATCCTGGGTTTGATTCTACTGGTTCAATCCTAAAATCGGAACTAGATTGAACACAACCCTGTAAACCCCAAAAGCGTTAGGATCTTTAAACTTTAAATGATCAACATAGTTTCTTACAAATCAATCCATCGATAAGGTTACAAGAAATATACCTGAACAAAACTTTAGGATTGCTAAAGTAGTCCACCACTACTGCACCTCCGATTGAATTGGCTGCTAGACCACTCCTGGATCACCAAATCCCAATACTCGAAGACTTGAGTATGTGTGTGTGTGTCGACCATGAAATCGCAAACACCCCTCGGGTGTTCTTCTTGTTCGACGAAGAGAAGAGAGAGAGCCGAGAGAGAGTGCGACGGTCGAGGTCGAAATCGACCGTGAGGGAGGCGAGATTGAGAGAGAGAGAAAGTGTGTGTGGTGGCTAGGTTTAATCCTTGTCTCTTGTTGTTAATCCTTAAGGCTTAACATATATTTATAAGGATTAACTTGGACCTAAGTCCGTTTAATTAAAAGCCCAACTGGTTTTAATTAATCTTTCATCTGTTCTCATATTGACCCCCTGGACTTTACTAGTCAATTAATTAACTATTAATTAACTGGTCCGTTAAATATTAAAACTTAATATTTAATTCTCTCTAAATAATAAATAACTATTTATTATTTATTCCTTTCAATAATTAATACAAACTGATTAATTATTTATTTCTCTCTTTTCAATAATTAATACAACTGATTAATTATTTATTTCTCTCTTTTCAATAATTAATACACCTGATTAATTATTTACTTTTCTCTTTAATAATTAATCCAACTGATTAATTATTTCCACACAGATTTATGGTGAAATCCAACTATTCTGAATTGGGTGTGTAGCAGTGTGACCCTTTAGTCTCTTATAACATTGGATACAATATGCCCGTTAATTATCTCTGCACATAATCCAACAGGCTTACAAAGAAAATAATATGGTTATAAACCATAAAACACAAGACTAGTACTTTGAAGTACTCCTTCTTGGTTTTGCTATAAATCATTCTTGCAACCTAAGAACACTTCTAGGCTTACTTATTTTATAAATTCCTTAAACTTGGAGAACTGGAAATAACTCCTTGTTTCTGATTTATAAAACAACCTCCCTGTAATTAAAACTTTAATTACATTTGTAGATGTATTAAATCTTACTAGATTTATGTCCTTTTGAAATGATAAATCCTCTTACACTTACTTGTAAGAAACTTGAAACTAGATTCCCAGTGTATACCAACACTTATCTAATTCCATTACTAAGAATGTTAAAAAACATCCTATTTTATCATTTCTAATGTTAACCAACCAACAACATTTAATTAAGCTGACCTACTGAACTTAATGAGTATAATTTTGTTTAAGTCATAACTTGACTCAAAATCTTGCAATGATATCTTTATCGAGTTCCTCTCAATAAATTATGCATCCCTCGGATTAGTTCTTCCTGAAGAACTTACTCTTTTAGATAGCTTCTAAAATCATCCGATAATTATATACTTTAAAAGTTCATTCTTGTATTTATCACACTGGTTAAAAACAACCTTTTATTAACTCTAATAAATACATTAGTCAGGTGCTCCCACTATCTTTTATGAAAAAAAAAGTGCATTCTTTAAAAGCATCCTTTTAGACCTTAGTCAATCCTTGACTACCATGCCTAAAACTTGTGTTCCAAACACATGTTTTAAAGAACTTAGTTTTAGTAAGAAATTTGTTTTATGAAACCAAAAACTTGGATCTCTCATATATCCATCTTTCCAATTACGGAAAATGGTTTCATTAAACTTACCATGATCACAAGTATGAAACACTCATAATGGTATCTTAAAATTTCTTTCCTTAAAACATTTAGTAAAAAACTTCCTTGATTATAATAACTATTATAATCACTTTTATACTTACTTAAACGTTTTATCAAAAACTACTTTACCCAGAAATAATGACTATTATTTCCATATGTTCAAGACTTTGAACACTTATTTTTCATAAAATCTTAAATACTTGTTGAATTAGAAAAACTATCTATTCTTATAAACAAAACTTGTTTATTTAAGCATTTGAATAGTGGAGCCAGCATTTATATAACTTCAACAGATCATAGCATAAGATTATTATGAATCACCAATCAAGTCATGACTTTGACTTATTGGCACTCTTTTAGTCACAACTGGACCAATCATGATTCATATAATAAGAACACGTGCACGGATATGAACCAAAAAATTAAATTTCCATAAACATGTAAGATAACAAAATAATCCGAACTTAAAAGAGTTTAATAAACTAGGAAATAAAAAATTATTTATAATATCCGTGAGCTGCACGTGGGATCTTCTCATGCTGGGCCGTATCACTTTCCATCTCCTCCTGCAATAAACGATTGCAAGATTTTAGAATACTCGTAAAACTTTACAAGTAGGAAAATGACAAAGAAGCTAATCACGCAATACCTGAGGAGCCAGACTTGCCTCCTGCCTCGTGACCTTTCGGACAATCTCGTTTCCAATGTCCGGCCTCGCCGCACCTGAAGCACCGATTTCCGGTCCTTGCCTTGTTTGGCTTCGGCTTCTTGCCCTTGTTGTCGTTATTAGTCCTCGGTGCACTCTGGCTGGGCTGGGCCTTGCCCTTTCCCTTTCCGTTGCGCCCCTTCCTCTTCTTACGTCCACCATGTCTCACCATAAGAATGTCCTTAGACTTGGTCCCGATACTCTACTCAGCAGTCTTGAGCATAGAGTGCAACTCAGCCACGGATTTCTCCATGTTGTTCATGTTGTAGTTGACTATAAAAGGCTTATAGTCATCTGACAACGAGTTGAGTATCGTATCCGTTGCTAGCTGTAACGGTACTGGGTGACCAAGTCTCTCTAGGTGGTCCATGTAACCTTTCATTTTCATGACATGGTCATTGACCGAGGTCCCCTTAGCCATCTTGCACGAGTTAAATGCCCTAGTGGCATCATAACGCTCTGTGTGGGCTTGCTCCTGGAACATGTCCCTCAGCTGGCGGATCATGTCATATGCAGGAGTTTCCATCATGCTTGATTGCAACTCTGGACTCATAGTTACAAGCATGAGGCAGCTAACATCCAAGGTGTCATTGGAGCGCTTCTGAAAAGCCTTCCTGACCTCTGCCCTGGCATTGCTAGCAGGGGGATTTCCTAGAGGTTGTTCTAGGACATACCACTTTCTCTCGTGCCTCAGCACGATCCGGAGATTTCTCTCCCAAGTGAGAAAGTTGGACCCGGTGTGCTTATCCTTCTCAAGGATAGAGCGGAGAGAGAGGTTATTAGTATAGGTAACGTTGGTTGCCATCTACAAATTAAAACCGTGTTTAATTAGTAATTGCAAATAAACTTTCCAACATATATCATTAAACCCATAAACAATATATATTAGACCTAGGACCCATATTTCACATACTTGACGCAAGGTTTGGGCACTTCCCGCCAAGTCATGCTATTTCTGGTATGTAACACCCTGTACCAATCGTACCTAACTGATACGACTCCTAGAACCTCGTAGAGCACCTAGACCCATTCTAGTATGTTTAACTCTACTCTAGTGCTTTTTGGGCCGGGACTCCCGATTATCACAAAAATAGATCGCACCACCTAAGACAACATGAATTCTGGCCGGGACTCCCGATTATCGCAGAATCTTTCATGCCCTTTCCCGTAATGGTTTGAACCCGGATGCCCAAGGTTTGGGCACTTCCGACACCCGAGTACCATTTAACAGTCAAGGTGTACCATTAGGTGGGTAGCACACTGATCTAAGATTTTTCTTGGGTTTTAATTAAGTTCAAAGAAAAAACTTAATTTTCCAGTTTTTGAAAAACAATTTTAAAACTAACTGTTTTAAAAATACGATTTATATGTGTACCTGAACTAGGCGCACAAAACGGCTTTTATAAGATCCAAACTTATAACCTTGACAAAACTTTTAAATTCATAAAAATTTAATTAATACGACTACCAGACTGAAGTCATATCCCAGTTTGTCATAGAACGTGGTTTTTCATTGTTTAATAACAACCTGTTATTAAACCCCTTTTATTTACCATCACACGCATGTATATATATATACCATACATATATATGAAAAGCAGTAAATAAATCATAACCACGCAGATAATAATAAGCAGATAAAGCCCTATAGTTTTGCCAACTAATCCTAAGGTCAAACCTAAGGATGAAATGACTTGGATTCGCCTTTCTTGATGTGTTGCCCCCACTAGCCTTGACACCTCCCCGAAATGTCCGTGCTTCGCGTATAGAACACCATTTTCTTGATTGCCTTTTTCGAGTCCATTTTGGTGGAGGGATTAAACTATCACTAGTCTATTACAAATACAATATTGAATGGGGTTGTAAGTGGCACGCAGGCCTCCCCTAACCAGTACAATATTACAATTAAGAAAGGGATTGTAATTGGCACGCAGGCCTTCCCAAAACCAAAATAAAAGAAGAAATGAAAAACGAGTCCTAAGTCGTCAAAACTATAGCTATATGAATCACAACCACGCAATTTATATATAAGCACTGTATATATAAAAGTCAACCACCCAGTTATAATAAATAAACAGAAATTGTGCTGTTAAGCACACAACCTGATTTGTCTAAACTTTCTCATTTATCCTTTTGATTAATACTTATTAACCAAAAATGAGAATTATGATCTTCTAATTAAAATTATCCGACCAAAATAGTTTTCTAACAAAAACCTTAAAAAAAACTTGTTCTCATTCAAAACTTGAATGAAAACCTTATGTCAGATTTTATTACTAGTTATCCAATAACTTAAAACCGACAACTTTTTGGTCAATTAAAATATCTTGTTCAATTCTCCATTTTATTATATAAACTTTATCCTTTTAGACTTTATTCAAAAAATGACTAAACTAGTCATAATAAATAAAAGTCTAAAATATATTTTAACTAAACTAATTAAAATATATAACACCAGTTTATATAACACCTTATTGATTAAAGAACTTAAAATTAATAATCCTTTCGTATTAATCCAGAAAAACTATCTTGGGCCAACATCTCCCGTCAACCCGTGTAACCCACTGGGCCGAGACCCTCTTGGGCCGAGAACCGATTCGACCAAAAACAACTTGGGTCGAAACCCTGCTAGACCGTGATCCTCCTTGGGCCGAGACCCACCTGGATCGTGATCCACCTTGAGCCGAGACCCACCTGGATCGTGATCCACCCTGTGCTGAGGAACTCCTTGGGTCGAAGCCCTTTGGGCCGTGGCGTACTAGGTCGAAGTCACTTGGGCCGAAGCCCACTCTGACCCTTAGCGCCGCTAAGTCCTGTTTGTAAATTCATATATTGTATAGAAATAGGAGTTTCTATGTAATACCCATGGGGTATATACAGGGATATGACCTATTGTAATAGGTAAGGTTTTCGGCTTAATTGATTAATGAACTATGTGTTTTTCATGGTGTAAAACATATTCTCTCTAGTTCTACATACAAACCTTCAATCTATCCTACATTATACTTGATCCACTTGTTATATGGGACTAACAAGTGGTATCAGAGCCAAAGGAGTGATGATTAGATCTGAATTCAACAAACAAAAGTCGAATTTTTGAAGATCTTTGAAGAAAAAGGGGTATTTTCGGGTTTGAGATCAAAGTCTAGATCAAATGGAATTTCTAAGTGTTAATTGATTGGATTAAGATCGCAAAGCATAATGAAACACTCGACATTTGATTTCATAGCAATTGGATAACAAATAAGTGGCCAAATTGAAGATTTTTTAGTTTTTGAGTTTTGGAAGCTCTTGAAGAAATTGATCGATTTGGCTTATTTGATCGATGTTTGTGATAATTGTTGATAGAGAAATGTAAATCGGGGGTAGGCAAAGTGATCTGGACAAGAAATCATCATATTTGGGCAAAAATTCGAAATTTTTGAATCTGAGCGGGATGATCTTGAAGCTGTCGGAATTCCAGGTTTGAAGGGATCGGAATTGCCCTTTGAATCAGTCGGATTCCGAGAAGAAATCAGTCGGAATTGCTGAATTCCGAGAATATTTTGATCGGATTTGTCGGATTCCGAGACTTTTGATCAGATTCCGAGAATTTTGATCGGATTCCGGGAATTTTGATCGGATTCCGAGACTTTTGATCGGATTCTAAGCTTTTGATCGGATTCCGAGACATTTTATTGGATTCCGAAACATTTTATCGGAATCCGAGACATTTTATCGGATTCCAAGACATTTTATCGGATTCCGAAACATTTTATCGGATTCCGAGACATTTTATGGGATTCCGAGACATTTTATCGGATTCCGAAACATTTTATTGGATTCCGAGGTTTTATCAGATTCCTAAGTTTTATCGGATTTCTCTAGTTTCTCGGAATTCTCTCTGTGCTCTACCCCTTGGACCCCGCCAGGGGTTGCCACCCCTTGGACCCCGCTATCAGGGGCGCTGCCCCCGAACCCCCGTCGTCGTTGTTGTGACTGAATTTTCTTGTCACCTTGATTCCTAAGTCAAGTGTTTGGATTTTTTGGCTGAGTCAGGAGTTCTCAAAGTTTCAGTTATCTTTCTGATGTTTCTAGATTCGGGCATAACTTGAGTGATGGTCATTGATACCGTGTATTGGAATGTCTAGTCCCTTATATCTAGTCATCCGACTCTTTCTTAACTGATTTTTGGGTCTTCTTTCTCAGTGTCACCAATTTTTGGTCTCAAAACCAGATTTTGGCCATCCATTCCTTGTTTCTTTTGAATCTTGGTTATTCTTTATCAGCCATATTTGAAAACCCAGATCTCATTGTTGGTGAAATTGTTTGAAGAATTGACCAACATCTTATCACTTCAGGTTTTTGAGAAGATTTTGTTTTACATGCGCGCTTGCAAGCTTCTTATCAGTCGTTTGGTGCTCTTGAATAAGGATGAATCCGACTCACTGATTATTATATCAAAGTCACCTTCCCTCTTATGTGTTCCCAAGTTCATTTGCACCCGTATGTATTTCAAAATCTTTGTATCTTGCGGTGATTTGGTCAAGGTTGATTACACGGTATTGGGAGACTTACTTGCCAACATTATTCTCCAATATCAGATTCTACCCAACACAGAGTTATATATCTTCAAGAATTCAGATCAAATCATTACCACTCCTCAACGGTCAAGAGTGGTTCAAGTATCTTTTCAAGTCAGGGAATGTTTGAAGATTATTTTGACTTGAAGTGTAGGATCCTCCCCACCCCTCTTCCATGTTTTTGCCACTGAATCTCATGGTGATGTCTTTTATGCATGATGCTCATAAAGTCTTATAATCATCATGAGGGGGAGAATAAAAAGTGAAGAAATTTTACATTGTTGATTCAGTTTTTACATTGTTGATTCAGTTGTTGAGGGTGTCTACTCAAGGGGGAGAGAGAAAAAGAAACATCAGTCTATATCATGTCTAGGGGGAGTCAAGATTATCAGACTTATGAAGACATGGGAACAATCTGAGCTACATTGTAGGGGAAAAAAAAAGAAGAAGATTCTTCCCAACACATCAAAAGTGTTTATGCTTCCGCTGTCAGATGCTCAAGATTAAACATTGTTCGAGACTGATGTATTTGGTGGAATGCTACATCCAAAACTGCTTATATAATCTAAGGAAAACTTAGGTTACTGGCGTGTACACTCCTATTTCAATACAAAGGGGGAGAATGTAAATTCATATATTGTATAGAAATAGGAGTTTCTATGTAATATACCCATGGGGTATATATAGGGATATGACCAATTGTAATAGGTAAGGTTTTGGGCATAATTGATTAATGAACTATGTGTTTTTCATGGTGTAAAACATATTCTCTCTAGTTCTACATACAAACCTTCAATCTATCCTACATTATACTTGATCCACTTGTTATATGGGACTAACACTGTTAGCGCCGCTAAAACCATTTTAGCGCCGCTAACGGTCATGGTAATGATTTCGGTTCCCGTTTTCCGATTAATACAGTAATATTTTAAATCCTTTCTAATCTATTAAAACTAACTGTTTTAATATACTGTTTTAACACTGGATTTAATTCAAAAACCAAAAACTATTAATTATTAATATTAACAAAACTTGTTTTATTAATAATTAATTATCCTAAAACTTGATTTCAACCTTTTTAAACAAAAGTTCAAAAAATACTGGTTAAGATAAAGTTTTAGATAAAAGTTTATCCTTTTTAACCGTTTAAACACAAACCTGGTTTAAGCCTAACTGGTTAAAATCAAAACTTTTATAAACTGGATAAAAACAAAGAACTTGTTTTTATCCTTTTATGGTTTTCGAAAATTTAAATGGAGAAGAAAAAGATGAAGAAGAACATATAACTATTAAACAGACCAACAAATTAGATTAACTAGGTTTAACAGATTAAACAAACTGTTTAATTTAATCTTAATTCAAAACTTATTCTTATTTCAAAAAAACATAATCCTTTTAACCATTCAAACTAACTGTTTGAATTTTCTGATTAATAGGATAAAACTGATAACAAAACAAACTGTTTTGCTACCTTCTTGACCAAACCACCATATGACTCAAACTGGTCAATCCTGGGTTTGATTCTACTGGTTCAATCCTAAAAGCGGAACTGGATTGAACACAACCCTCTAAACCCCAAAAGGGTTAGTATCTTTAAAACTTTAAATGATCAACATTGTTTCTTACAAATAGTCCATATAAAAGGGTTACAAGATTATACCTGAACAAAAACTTTAGGATTGCTAAAGATAGTCCACCACTACTGCACCTCCGATTGAACTGGCCACTAGACCGCTCCTGGATCACCAAAGCTTCAACACTCGAAAACTTGAGTGTGTGTGGTCTTCGATCGACACAAGCAAAAACCGAAACACACCCCTTGGGTGTTCTTTGCAAACGACGAGAGTGAGAGAGAGCCGAGAGAGGGCGACCGAGAGAGAGAGAGAGAGAGCGATATCGAGAGAGAGAAGGAGAGTGGTGGCTAGGGTTAATCCCTTGTCTCATATCTTAATCCTTAAGGCTTAACATATACTTATAAGGATTATCTTGGACCTAAACCCGTTTAATTAAAAGTCCAACTGGTTTTAATTAAACTTTTATCTCTTCTCATATTGACCCCCTGGACTTTACTAGTTAATTAATTAACTATTAATTAACTTAGTCCGTTAAATATTAAAACTTAATATTTAATTCTCCTTAAATAATAAATAACTATTTATTATTTATTTCCTTTCTAATAATTAATACAAACTGATTAATTATTTATTTCTCTCTTTTCTATAATTAATACTACTGATTAATTATTTCGTCTTTCTCTTTAATAATTAATCTAACTGATTAATTATTTCCACACAGATTTATGGTGTAATCCAACTGTTCTGAATTGGGTGTGTAGCAGTGTGACCCTTTAGCCTCTTATAACATTGGATACAATGTGCCCATTAATTATCTCTGCACATAATCTAACAAAAAATACCTAGCCACTCCCTCTCTCTCTCTCTCTCTCTCATCGTCGACCGAACCCAAACTCCCCTTTGGGGTTCGATCAGAGCTAACACACACACGCATACGCGCGTTTTTAATCGTTGGTGAAATCCTTCAAACGGTCTAGCAGCTTGTTCGAGGTGGTGCAGTAGCGGTGTTCTACCTTTAGCATTCTGAGATCAAGTTTTGATCATTATAAAGGTATAACCCTAAATCCACTACTTTTAGCTTTTTTGTTTCCCTCATGAATTAGATGAGATCACTAAAGGGGGTTTTTATTATTTATTCCGCTGTGCATGTTAAACCTGTTTTCTACCCCCTAAAAATCCTTTAGTGGTATGAGAGCCACTTCTAATCTCATTGGGAACAAGTTAGGTTTCTGATTATCATGATTAGTTAAGTTTTTTTTTATCAAAGTTTTAAACTACTTGGTTATTCAAGTTTTTAGAAATCAAAGTTTTGATTTTTAATGAATAACAATTAATTTAAATTGATAAAAAAAAGTTTTTTTAATTAATATTATTATTATTGTTACTTGCTGAAAAAAAAGGGGGGAAACCGGAACCACCACCATCGCCGGTGGCGACGACAGCGGCGGCGGTCACTGGTCGGTGGCGGCTTAAGAGCGTTGGTGGGTGGCGGTGTGGTGAGGGTAAAGGTGTGGTCTCGGCCCAGATAACCTAAGCCCAACCCAAACCGAGTCCCTGGCCCAGTTTGTGGTTGGTGGGTAACTTGGGTTTAGGTCCAAAGTAGTTTTTGCCTAGTTGTTGTTTTGGTTTTATTTTGGGTCAAGCCCAATAGAAATCATAAAACCTAAAGTTTATAAATTAAAGTTATTAATTTAAAAGTTTATAATTTTTAGTCAAGTTATGACTAAATTTTATTATGACAATAATAAAATCATTAATTAATTAAAACTAGTAGTTTTTAACTAGTTAGTTAAAACTAAGATAATTAATCAAGTAATGATAATAGAAATCAGCCGTTGTTATATTTCTTGTATTTGTATATACATGTTTGGGATGTCATAGCCAGAAGCACTAAAGACCTTGTGGATTGTTTTATTATTATTGCTTGTCGTGTATGATTGGTTTTATTATTATTTGGTGTGGGGAGGCCTGCGTGCCACTTACAACTTCTATTCTATTTTGTAAAAGTACTAGATTAGCGTGTCTGCGTGTCTTGGATCATGATGTAATTTTATTTTTTTATTTTTTTGTATTTTTAGTTATAGAATAGAATTATAGAATAGTTTTGAAGCCAGAGCACGAACCAAGGAGATGGATTAGATGCTAGAGCCAGTGGGAGCATTTCAAGATCATGCCATGTGTGTTGTTTATCCACTTAGTTTTTTGGACCGTCGTGTTTTTCGCGTGGCTCGCGAAACTGACATTAGGTTTTGGGCAAGGCTATGACATGTGTTGTTTTATTTCTTTACATATTATTATTATATGCGTGGTTGTGATTTACACGATGAAATAAAACAAGGTTTTAATAATAGTTATTATTAAACAGTGAATTTACAAAGAAAACTGGCAAAAGTTTTGTTTAAAACTTTAAAATCCTTTTTAGAAAAATCTTAGATCAGTGTGCTACCCATCTAATAGTACACTTTTCCTGTTAAATGGTACTCGGGTGTCCAAAGTGACCAAATCTTGGGCATTCGGGTTCAAACCATTGCGGGAAAGGGTGTGAAAGGCTCTGCGATAATCGGGAGTCCCGGCCAGAGTTCACACTGTCTTAGGTGGTGCGATCTATTTTGGGAATAATCGGGAGTCCCGGCCCAAAATGCACTAGAGGGACTAAAGCATGCACGGTTCTTGTAGCCGATGTCCCGTAGATCTAGGAGTCGTATCCAGGTAGGATACTATTGGTATAGGTTTTACCTACCAGAAATAGCATTGTCCCGGTGGGAAGTGCCCAAACCTTGCATCAGGAAATGTGAAATATGGATCCTAGTCTAATATTATATTTTTAAAAAGGTAATATTTATTAGAACATATAATCATACTACTGAATCGGTTTTATCTTTTCTTTTTCCTGTAGATGTCTATATTTTATTCCGTTTTATTCACCCGAAGAATTCCTAAGCCTTATCATTGGCAAATGGAAGTTTTCAGGTCCAAACTTCGCCGTTTGAAAGATGCATCTTAAGAATGTATTAGATGCACAGGGAAAGCTATACGTCATAGAAACTTTGCCTCTAGGACGACCAAGAGTAGATTCCCAAGATAGTGAGTATGATGCTTACTATCTGTATCTGGCTGATGAATCTAATGTTATGTCAATTCTCGTTCACTCAGCTTCATCTGATTTTACGGATGATCTCTGGGAGAAGTCATCTTTTGAGGTTGTTCAAGCATTGGAGGAAAGGTTCAAGATTAGTGAACGGGCATGTCGTATCTTGCTAATGAAAGAAATTCTTTCGTAGAAAATGAAAGAAAACTAGCCAATTAGTGATCATATCATTAATATGAGAAGACTTTTAGATTGCTATGTGATCATTGGAGCAGAATCAAAGCAACATGAGCTAGTTATGCTTTTGTTCGGTTCTTTATCTGACCATTATCAGACCAAGGTAATGGGCATCATTGGAGACTTTGATATGACTGTCCCGAGCTTGCACGAGATTCTTATGTGCATTAGCGATGATCTAAATCCAGAGAGGCTAGAGTCAACAGAAGTAGACCCTATGCAAGAGGATGACTGGTTGGAAGAGCTTGGAGATACTTGTTGCCCAGACTGTGGCAACAAGGATTCATGCAAGCACTCACTCGACATAGATCAGCTAGACATTGGTTCGTCCAATGACTCATGTATCTTTATGATAGATTGTCTTGTTACTTCTTATGAATCATGTGTATTAGATACCGGATGTGGTCATCACATTTGTAATCACTTGCAGGGATTCAAGAGAAGTAGAAAGCTAAGACAAGGAGATATGGACCTACGGGTAGGCGAAGGCTCCATGGTTGGTGCTGAAGCTGTAGAGACATATTGTCTTAGTTTGCCTTCGGGCATTGGTCATAGAACTAGAACCTTGTTATTATGTTCCTAGACTTATCAAAAATGTTATTTCATTTGATTTGCTTATAGACTATGTTTTTAATTATGTTATGGATAGTAAAACTATTTCTTGTTTCAAAAATGATGTTTTCTATTTTAAAGATATTCCTCAAAATGGTCTATATGCACTAAATCTGGATAACAATGACAAAGACATATATCATATAAGTAAAAGATCCAAGAGTAACTTGAATCAGACATACCTCTGTCATTGTCGTTTAGGACACATAAATAAGAAACGCATAGAAAAACTCTGAGATGACGGAATTCTAGAACCATTTTACTTAGAGTCATATGATGTCTGCGAATCTTGTTTGTCTTGTAAAATGAAAAAGCAACCTTTCAACAGTGAGAATGAAAGTGCAAGTGAGCTACTAGGGATAATACACACAGATGTGTGTGGACCCTTTACTCCACAGGCTAGAGGAGGATACCGGTACTTCATCACCTTTACTAACGATTTCAGTATAATCGGTTACGTCTATCTTATGAGAATAAAATCTGAAAGTTTTGACAAGTTCAAACAGTTTCAGAGTGAAGTACAAAATCAGATGGAGAAGAAGATAAAGTTGCTTCGGTCTGACCGAGGTGGCGAATATCTGAGTCAAGAATTCGACGATCATTTGAAAAAATGTGGGATTGTTTCACAACTCACACCTCCGTATACACATCATATGAATGGTGTATCAGAAAGGAGAAATCGTACACTGCTTGACATGGTACGATCAATGATGAGTCGAACTTCATTACCATTGTCGTTTTGGGGGCACATACTCGAGACAGCGGCGTTCATGCTGAACCGAGTTCCGACAAAATCGGTAGAAAAGACACCGTTCGAGATATGGACGGGGAAAAAGCCCAAAATGTCTTTTCTCAATATTTGGGGATGTGATGTGTATGTTAAGCGAACATTCACGGATAAGCTCAATCCCAAATCAGACAAGTGTATCTTCGTGGGTTATCCCAAAAAAACCATGGGATACTATTTCTATAACCCAGACGAAAACAAAGTCTTTGTTGCTCGTGGAGGGGTATTCTTGGAAGAAAATTTTCTAAATTCGGAAACTCCAACAAAGGAAATAGAGCTTCAAGAAATTGAAGAAGAAGAAGTAACATCACCACCGATAGTTGAACCTGCAAGTCAACAAAAAATTGTTGAAACTCAACCCGAGTCAGTGGTTGAGGAAGAAGTGTAAACACAAGACCTTCGCAGGTCTAGTAGGTCTCGTCATGAGCCAGATAGGTATCTTGGATTCCTAGTTGCTCAAGGCGAAGGGAATCTTTCAAAACCCACTACCTACCAAGATGCTGCTTCAGGTTTAGAATTTGAAAAATGGCTAGAAGCCATGAAGGTAGAGATACAATCCATGTATGACAACCAAGTTTGGGAGTTAGTAGATTTGCCTCAACACGTACAGCAAAGCTATTAGGTGCAAATGGGTCTTCAAGAAGAAGACCGACATGGATGGAAAGGTGCATACCTTTAAAGTTAGGCTAGTAACAAAAGGTTTCACGCAAACTCATGGTGTTGACTATGATGAAACTTTTTCACCAGTGGCAATGCTTAAGACAATTTGAATTCGTATGGCCATATCAGCATATTATGACTATGAGATATGGCAAATGGATGTCAAAACCACCTTCCTTAACGGGAAGTTGACAGAGGACGTATATATGACACAACCGGACGGTTTTGCAGATCCAAAGAATCCTAATAAAGTATGCAAACTGCTAAAATCCATTTATGGGTTAAAGCAAGCATCTAGGAGCTGGAACTTACACTTTGATGAACGCATCAAAGAGTTTGGTTTTACCAAAAGTGAGTTTGAAGCGTGTGTTTACACTAAGTTTAGTGGGAGCGCGGTAACCTTCCTAGTCTTGTATGTAGATGACATACTGCTAATAGGAACAATGTACCAGTATTACAATGAGTAAAATCCTGGTTAGGTAAATGTTTCCAAATGAAAGACTTGGAAGAAGTTGCTTATATACTTGGTATTAAGATCTATAGAAATAGATCTAAGCGGCTTATTGGACTTAGTCAAAGTACGTACATCGACAAAGTCGTGAAAAGATTCAAGATGGATAAATCCAATAAAGGATTTATTCCAATGCAATCTGGCACGGTTTTGAGCAAGGCTTAATGTCCTGTATCTAGTCAAGATTAGGATAAAATGAAATTGATTCCATATGCCTCGGCAATTGGATCAATTATGTATGTCATGTTATGTACTAGGCCCGATGTTGCCTATTCTATAAGTGTCACGAGCAGATATCAACAAAATCTGGGTGAAGCTCATTGGGTGGTTGTCAAGAACATTCTTAAGTATTTGAGAAGGACAAAGACATGTTCCTGGTTTATGGAGGTTCGATGGATGAGATTAGTGTAACTGGTTACACTGATGCTAGTTTCCAAACCGACAGAGACGACTTTAGGTCGCACTCAGGATTTGTCTTTACCCTAAACGAAGGATCTATATCTTTGAAAAGTCAGAAGCTGGATACAATAGAATATTCGACTATAGAGGCAGAGTATATTACGGCAAATGATGCAACAAAGGAAGCTGTCTGGCTGAAGAATTTTATCTCGTATCTTAGAGTTGTTGCCAGTATCTCTAGGCTGATTGATATATTATGTGATAACTCAGGGGCTGTGGCGCAAGCTAAAGAGCCAAGAGATCATCAGCGAACCAGGAATGTACTCAGAAAATATCACCTAATCCGAGAGATTATTGAAAGAGGTGATATTAGACTGCAAAAGATACCGACGGACGACAACGTAGCTGACCAGTTGACGAAGCCGCTAGCTAGAGCTTAGCATGAGAAACATGTGAATTCTATAGGAATTCAGTACTTAGAATATAGCAGCTAGTTCAAGTTTTTTATTATTACTGTAGATGTAACTTGAGACTTTTTATATTATGTAATTACATTTCATGGCATTGAAATACGAGGTATTTACATAGTTGTTTCTTGTTGTCTATTTTTAGCATGTTTTAACTTATCCATGACAAATCAAGTTATGAATTGTCTAAATGCCCATAGCTACTTAATGTAGTGGGAGCTACATTAGGGGGATAACGCTATTATAAATATTTGATGATTTATTCGGTTTGAATAAAAGCACAAGGATGTGACCAAAAATTTATACATATTTATCAGATAGGATAAATATTGGGAGTGATCCGCATCGAGTTTACTTCATGGAGCACTATCATAAGTAAACTTTATAGGTTGTCCTTAGACTTGATATTTGGTTTGAGGCATGGTAACTTCTGTACTTTAGCGCGTTCTAACGTCACACCGTTACAGGGTGATCATAAGGGGCGTGTCTAGGTGCAGCGGAAGCTGTGTCCTCAAATTGCAAATAGTCAACATGGAATTTGCACCACCTTTTTAGGAGAGATGTTTCAGGGCCCCTCGACAGTTGAGACTACTGAAAATGCGTGGCGGCACTCGGGTAGAATGAAAGGTATCATTCGGTAAACCGTAACTGCAGAGTGTCGAAATCAGAGTCGAGAAAATATGAGTATTTAGAATAAGATCCCTACTCCATGTCTAATACTCAAATTACGGAATATCGCGATGCAAAAGGAAAAGCCTGTGTAATCCAAGTATGGATTATATCTCTAGATGTAAGAGATCTTATAGCCTGGTTAACCTAAGTGTTTGGCTGGGGACCTCCTTAGGCTAACGGTGTACAAGGAGTGTTACTTATCTTGCACAAGAAGGAGTATGTTAGATTATGTGCACAGATAGATAACACGTGTCATCGTGTCCAATGCTATAAGACACTAAAGGATCACACTGCTACACACCCAATTAGAACCAATTGGATTTTACCAAGTTATGTGTGGAAATAATTAATTAGTTAATTAATTATTGAGAGGAAAAATAATAAAAGTTATTTATTTTAAAGGAGTAATTAATATTTAGTTTAAATATTAATTGGACTAGTTAATTAATAGTTATTAAATAATTAGAAGGTCTTAGGCTTAATAAGGTTAATATATATATATAAACGTGCTTAGGCTTTAATTAGTTAATAGTTTAATTAAAGTTGGACTTTAATTAAACGTGCTTAGGCTTAATAAGGTTAATATATATATATATATATATATATATATATATATATATATATATATATATATATATATATATATATATATATATGTGTGTGTGTGTGTGTGTGTGTGTGTGTATCTTATTAATCCTAAGGAATCATTTAAGAGACAAAAAATTGCAAAAAGAAAAATACCTAGCCTCTCCCTTTCTCTCTTTCTCGTCGTCGACCGAACCCAAACACCCCTTTGGGGTGCGATCGCGCTAACACACACACACGCATACGCACGTTTTTTTATCGTTGGTGAAATCCTTCAAGCGGTCTAGCAGCTTGTTCGAGGTGGTGCAGTAGTGGTGTTCTACCTTTAGCATTCTGGGATCAAGTTTTGATCATCATAAAGGTATAACCCTAAATCCACTACTTTTAGCTTTTTTGTTTCCCTCATGAATTAGATGAGATCACTGCAAGGGGGTTTTTATTGTTTATTCCGCTGTGCATGTTAAACCTGATTTCTACCCCCTAAAAACCCTTCACTTTAGCTCTCAACTTACTTTTAGCATAATTATTTCTGTTAACATCATCATCTTCTTAATAGTATTGGCCATCGAGATCATCATTTAACATCACTACCATTGCCGTCACCATTAAGCATCTATTTCATCGTTATCGTCTATCTTGTGTTAATATCTTCATATTCATCTAAGCTATCGTTATCTCTCTAATCTTGTTAACATCACATTAGTCATAAAATCATCATATTTAAAACATGTATAGAACAAGATTATATACAGAGAAATAAATCCCCACTCACAACCCGCATAATATCACAAATCTTTGCATGGTCTATATGATCACAAATCCTCGTTTCATTATATACATCATTTATATCTTTATCTTCATTATACATTGTAAACATCCTTTACATCAAATAATTCATCTTTATCACATGCATCTCTAATCGTTTCTACCATCATTCACACGTCTTTCTTATTGGGGTCTATCATCACACTTTACTAACATCACTAACCCACATGCCCCATGCGTGCCTGGCAGCTACCGAGGTTCCAAGGTCTAACCGCATTGGCACCACTCCATATGCGTGCCTGGCAACTACTAAGTTCCAAGGTCCCTCACAGATGGTAAAAGTTCACTAAGCGTGTTCAGGATAGTATGGTACAACGTAGAGCGCGACTCCCACTTGTACGCACACTTCCGTGGCTCCGCTGTAGTTACTCCGACATAATCGTTCAGGTGGAAGTACAAACGGTGCCCCAAGCCGCCCGTGATAGGCCCTCCTTCCACCGTGGTGTTATGCATATCGACAACCTCCACAAGTCAAACACCACTCCAGTATACATGTACTAAACTTACAAGTACACCATGT
This sequence comes from Pulicaria dysenterica, assembly GCA_947179395.2. NCBI lineage: Eukaryota > Viridiplantae > Streptophyta > Magnoliopsida > Asterales > Asteraceae > Pulicaria > Pulicaria dysenterica. The sequence goes on along the minus strand of OX359289.1, from coordinate 76,664,785 downwards.
GTTGTCAGGGTTATCTAGAAAACCCGACAACTAATTGTCACTTGCTAGCATTTCCTAGAAGGCACACTTTTTCTACTAGGCATCCTCTTTATATTATGAAGTATTTCTACCCCAACCCTTAGCTTCATTTACCTCATACTTTGTTCATCAATTTACATCTATTAATCCCGCAATCATCATATAAATCCATCATAATCATCAGTTCATACCTCTATAGGTATATATGTATGTGTCACATTCAAATTATAAGTCCTACTCATTTTATCAGGAATATAATACATTAAATCACAAACAATCATACTTACTTGCATGTCCTCGAAAATTTATTGTATGCTTCATAAACAAACATGTAAACGACCATAAACAATCAGATCGAGTTAAATCATCTTAAAAATCGAGTTTATTTCGAAAATCGATTTTGTCTTTGTGCTCGGTTTTGAAAAATAACTGAAACTCACCTCAAACAGGACAAATAAACCCTCACCGATGTAGATCTACCAAGCCTCACGCACGGATCGTTGAAATATGATCTTGCATGCGACCGAACACTCCTCAAGAACTCCAAAAACGAAGCTCACGTCAAAATCTAACTCGAAATGACGTTTATCGTGTTCCCTGAGCTTATAATATCCGTAAATACCAAGCCCCGACACTAAAGTATGCTCAAAAGCCCTTAAATCAGATTATACTTTGACAGAGTTTTGGTATAACTATAGATGAATGGTGTGAAATGGTATAAAAGGAAGAGTATTTATAAGCAAAAGTCTTGCACTACATGTCTTCTTCTTCTGCCACATGTCCCCCCCCCCCCCCCCCCCTCTTTTGCCACATGTCCCTTAGTGTTGACACATGTCCCTAAGTGTTGACTCATGTCCACTAAGTCCATTTTTCTTACTTTTCTTTTTACATATTATAATCACTTTCTTTTCTTTACTTCTCCAACTTTACTTTCTTTCTTTTAATAATAATACCCATAATTATTATTAATTACTAAATAAACTCCGTAATATTATTTATTCCTTCTAATTAATATTAAAAAAAGATTCCCAAAATTCCGGTCGTCACATATTAAGAACATACAACTTCAAAAGTAACGAGTACACACTTTGCAAATTGATAACCAAACACTACTTCATCATTTTCTATGATAATTGTGGCTATGGATTTCTTAACTCATCATCAATCCTTATAAATTAATTCAATTTATAACAAGTTTACAACTCTTAAAACTTCATATTTGTTCTCCGTTTTTAAGTATGGTTCGATAGATGTGGAAGCAAATTTCAAGCCACAAATCCAACCAAAACAGTCTCCAAATTATATAAAACGAGTTAAATCACTAACCTGATAATATCTTGTCGATTTCCACACGATTTGATGAAGGATCGATCCTGCCCTCGCTCCCCAGTTCTCGTTCAATCACAAACTCACCCACACCCACAGCTTCCTTGCTATTAATTGTGACTACAGTAACCCTTTACTAGGGTATTTGTATTGACCCATTTTTTTAAACCATTAAATCGATCATAATTACTTAATAACTTAATATTTACAAATTGAGATTTAAATTAACAGGGAGCCATCAGCTTCAACTCTATACTGTCGGAGCCTTTCCCTTATCTTTACTAGAAGTACCCGAAAATGTTAAACATTCAACTCGTAAGCGAAAGCTTAGTCAACATACTTAACTACTAACTGTACATATAAATATGTTGATCCAACTGCTTAACAAGGGTGGATCCAATAACAAATACTGGATCCTTACTACAATTTTGGCGCCAAGACAGATTTCAATGCTCAAAGAGCGCTTACGGGTTTGGATCAACGTATAGCATAAAGCATAACGCATACATACATCTACAGTGAGAAGATAAGTACACTCATCTTACCATTAAGTATGGTACATAAAACTACTCAAATATCAATTATAAAGTCACCGCATACGACAACAAATAACACCTACATTTAATATATAGTAAATAAAAATTTCCGAACATTAATAGGCTAGGCACACCCTAGGCATACCCTAGGCATGGCTGTGTCTTCCCCAGGCATGGTTGTGCCTTCTTCACGCATGGCTGTGCCTTTTGCTCAGGCATACCCATGTCTTCTAGAATCACGCCCATGCCTTTCCTCAGGCACACCCGTGCCTCAGTCAAAAAGCACGGGGTGTACCGTATGAACTAGGGTTTGGCACCGGACGATAAGCACGCCCGTACTTCTCCCCCGTGTCCTTCCTAAAACAGCACCAGAAAGTCCAGAACAGTGTGTTTTCTCAAACAAAACCCCCTTTTTGCTTCAAAATCGATCTACCTGCTCCTAAAAGTGTATCTCCACACTTATAACAACCTATTTGGTTGTTTTTGAGCATTTGGTCATTAATATAACTACTAATCATCAATCAAGTATGCTAAAAATAGCTAGGAACATGTAATTAACTAACACAAACCTTACATTTTGCTAATACACACCAAATCTTCTTCAAATTTAGATGATAAGGAGCATGCAGTGGCTAGACCAATTCCTCCAGAGAACTCTACAAGTGTGTGTGTGTTCAAAATAAGTTAATTCTCTAATTGTAGGATATATATATATATATATATATATATATATATATATATATATATATATATATATATATATATATAATAGCTACTTTGCTCAATTGACAAGTTCAGCTCTTGGACTTAATTCTTGCTGCATTTTTGTAATAATTGGTCCCTCAAGTTTGCTTCTAACATTCTAAACATATAAATAAAACTTAGAAAATTTCCATAAATTATAAATAAAATAATAAACACTATTTCTAACCTCGGTGTGTTACAGTATTGGGCCAATTCCTTCCTAAATTACTAATGGCCCATTTCCTTCTCTTCTAATTTAGTAGCCTAATCACATTGTTTAAACACTAAGCCCAACAATGTATTTACTAACCATCTAGTACAACTCACAACCCACTAGAATTAATTGCTTTGATATTTAATAAAAATTATATATTAATTCGAATTCGAGTACTACAAAGAAGACCAAACATGCGAGGACCTCCTCTCTCTCTCTCTCTCTCTTTCTCCCTCTCTCTCAGTCACACAGAATCACCGCCACCACCACCTTCATCTCTCAACTATCACTTGAGGTGCGATCTCCGACCACCATGGGTTAAGGCAGGGATCAAACTACTCGTGAAGATGTGGGGAACAATACGAATCAAATTGATGCTCCAGATCCTCATACTTGCCTGATTTGGTAAACAAAGGTGAGACCAAATGTGTAAACAATAATTTTGAAAAGAAGAAAATATTAAATTATAAATACTTACACTTGCAATTTGAGGTAAACTAAAAGAGGAAATGTGTAATTTACTCCAACTTTATAGAATAAATGTTTGCCTTTTATATTAACTGAATTACACCTAGTCCCATATGCTTCATTAGCAAAGAAGCTCGCAGGGGTGAACCAAGTTACAAAATAACAAGTGTTATCTATATTATCTTATAAAGTATTCACACATTTTATTTTAATTTCTATATTTTAAGTAATTTGAAATTACAAATTCACCCTTAATAATAAACTAAATGAAAACTATTAAATAAAAAAACTATTTAATGGAGTTAATAACAATCTTACATACCATTTTAATAACTAAACCTTCTAAAATAAAAAAAATTTAAAAAAATCAAACCAATATCAACAACAACAATACCCAGTCCCACTAAAGCGGGGTATGGGGAGGTGAGATATAAACAATCATACCTCTACCCATAAGTAGAGAGATTGCTTCCTGAAAAGGACCTCCGGCAGCGTAGAGACGGAAAACAAAAAGAGAAAAAGGAAAACATGGTAAACCAGGAAAAAAAATTATTGAAAAATAAGAAAATAAAAATGACAATAAAAAAATGCAAGAAAATAAATAAATAAAACGAAAGATAAAAAAAATAATAATAAAAAAAACTTGCAATTGGATCCTAATCTACCTAATCCTAAGCTGCGAAGTGTCAACCCTCTTTTACCTAATCTTGGATCCTAATCTTCCTTCTCCACGAGGACCTATCTGAGATCATGTCCACAGAGAAGGATAACTCCTGCAAATCCGCTCTAACTCTATCTTCCCACCTCAGGAAAGGGCGATCACGCCTCCTAGTGCCACTCACTGTAAGCGATTCTGCTCTCCTAACTGGTGCTGTTAGAGGCCTCCTTTTAACGTGACCGAACCACCCCAGTCTCCCTTCTCTCAACTTGTAGCCAATAGAAGTCACTCTTAATTCGTTTCTAAAAACATCAACCGAAATTTTATCTAACAACATTTTCCCACACATCCATCTAATCATCCTCATCTCTGCCACATCTAACTTAATAATTAAAAAATGATAATTAAGCTTTTTATATTTAATATTCTTAACTTTTAAAAATTGCATATAACTAGAAGTATTAAATCTAAATAACATACAATCTAAATTTATAAAAATTACTGGCTTTTTTAATGGGTAATATAATTAAAATTAAATAAAGTTACATTCATATGAAATTTTATTTACCCATTATTTAGAAAAAAAAATACACCATCCTATTTAAAAATCAGACAAATTATCGAGAAATATTTTTTATAACCGCTACATTGCGCAGGTACAATGCTATACTTTATATATGGGCAAAAGACACATATTACTATTAAAAGATAGTTTGTCATTTCAGTATTTGCTTATTAAAAAATATATAAGTGTGATGTTGCAGCAACACATCTTTTTCCCAGCTATATCATGTGATTCTAAAAATATTTTGACTTGAATTTGAAAGAATGAAATCCCAATATCATTCACTATCCTCCTCCATTACATTGAAAGTAGTAGGTTACATACCTATATGCACAAGATTTTGATATAATGGCAATGATTATTGTTATTATTAGTAATAAAACAAGGCGAGAAGCACGACAGACGGACAAGGTGACACACGTCTGGCCTTTATTATTTGCTTCCACATGATTGCATTAGATGTGCCCGTAAACTATAGTCTTCAACCTGCAACAATTCAAGCATAAAGAATGAGCAGAAACTTCGAGACTTTCAGGAGAGGCTGCTTTCTTTACTTCAAATGATGTATTATGACGAAGGAAGACTAATTTGAAATAATGGTTAACCTGCAATGTGTAGGTCTTTGCCAATAAATTTCCGCATTCCTCGACTAGTGATTTTTCTAAATCAATAACGTTTGCTACTTCTGTCATCAAACTATCCATTTCTTCTGCCTGCATTTATATTAAGACACACAAGATTCTCTAGTCAGTAGTCATGTCTTCAATACAAACAATACTTGAGTGTTGTTTCTGCAAATCACACACTTGATGATTGAAATGAACTCGAGAAACAATGCATAAGAATATGGTTTTATTCATTGATAGCTTTCTGGATAAGATATGATATGGTATTACTATTTTGTAACAGCAAGACATGAAACTGTTTTTTTAACTTAAGAAGCATATTGATTGTTTGGTTCCATAACATATCAGCGTTAAACTGAAACCTGATCTAGAAAAAAAGATATTTATATCTTATGTTGTATATGCCTCTCTCTCTCTCTCTCTCTCTCTCTCTCTCTCTCTCTCTCTCCAGTTTTATTTAAATAAACTTTATACAGGGTGAATTTACATATAGCTTGTTTATAACTTGGTTTCATGAGACCCATAGACGAAAACCACCATTTATGTATGAATCCCAAGCCACCAGCCTTCATGGGTACTCTGTTATCATCTATTACAACCCCAAGCCCAACCAACTACAGAACCGAATCCTGCCCAAGCAGGGTATGGGAGGTAAGGTACACATAGTCATACCTCTACCCGTAAGTACACTGTTTCCCAAGAGACCTCCGACGAAGAGAAAACAAAAATACAAATAAATAGATTATAGAAATAGAAATATAGGAAAATAAATGAATGAAAAGAAATAGTTTACTAAAAATATATACACATGTATAATATGTTAATGGGAAAGTTTTTTTCTTGTTAGCTAGTTATTTATAGAATCTAAATTAAAATATATATTACAATGAAACTAATTATAGATAAAACGACCTATCTACTCAATCAATTAAAGATAAAAAGACGTAATCTTTACAATAATAAACCATGGTGGAAGTTATTATTTTAGCCCACAACATAGGACAGAAAAGACTTAAAATTCTGATTCATAAGCACGTTGGACAGAATGTTGACTAATCACCACATGATATAAAGAACCTGAGATGGAACCCAAAACATGACATCATCCCCACCCCCAACCGGTTTTTTCTAAAATATCTGAAAAAACCACATGGGTTATACAACAAAATGATTGGTCCAACTATGATGCTGGAGCTTCGTTACAAGGCTATCATGATCCAGACACAGGGTGCAATTGTGCAAAAGCCACTTCATATGCAAGTCATGATTGCATACATGTATAAATGTCATAGACAATTGCTAATAGGGTGTCAAAGGTTAAATGGTGACTCTATTCGGCAACCTCTTACGCAGTGGAACCCTATAAACCTCAGTTCTCTATAACCTATGCAGTTCAAGAACACACATATCATTCTTCTATTTAGTTGTGCAGTGACTTTCTTTTGAAATGTATGTTGTGGAAAGTTGGTATTAAATTCAAGTCTTGTATGTAGTAGCTGTATTACCTTCAACAAAAACATCTGCATGTGCTGAGAAATCATTTCTGTAGTTTTTAGTGCTGAATCCAGAGCCTCTGCTGCTTCTTTTATGTTAACCTGCAACCAAATTAGGTATTGGTCAGCACCCAAACATATGGATAGGTAAGTGATAAAGGAGCAAAAACTAGGCTAGGGATATTTGGGGCAATTTCACACAGTAATAAAAAAAAACAGATTTACCTGAACATTCCCACTAACAGGAAGGCGGAGCAAGGAATTGGTTAAAGCATTTGTTGTTCCTGATAAGGAATATGTGTAATCTTGCTCCAAAGAAGACCATTCATCAAGATATGGCATCTAAAATTAACCCACAAAAAAATGATCTTGATAAGAAAAAATATGTTCAGTGTTATCCTTAAATACCAAAATGAAACAATAATATTGTCATTCATATGACATGTCATCATGTCATCATGTCATCATGTCATCATGTCATACTTAAGTCAGGAGATTAAATTCTTGATTAAACGTTAGAATTGGACTCATTTTCTAATGATAAGGAAAATTGTTGATCCAATTGCAGCTTTACCTGAGCCTCCAGAATGGTGGAAAGAGCATTAATTTGTTGCAGTACCACAAGCTCAACTTGCTTCCTTTTTACAGCATCGCGTAGATTAGATATATCAGCTCCAAGAGAAAAAAATTGCTTCTACACAAAGAAAGAACAGTAACTAGAACAATACTAGGAACATTTTTTTCAATTCTCATAATGCAATCACATAAGCACTTGATGGTTCTTTTCTATTACTTTTACCGACAAAAATGTTGCTAGGTGAAACACTTATGGCATAAAACATCCAACATAATATAACATGAAGCATTTGTATATGGGCAATAGATTCTATCTTCAATGGAATTGTTCTTGAAAAATAAAACGCTTGGTGAACTCATAGTTATAACTAGATGTTCAAATTTTACTCATATGGCAGTATGGTACCAATGTACCCGTCCATGTCAAATAAAATTCACCTTATTCTGTTTTTAGTATGTGTGTGTGTGTGTGTGGAAGGAAGGGGGGCGGGGAGTAGTCTAAAGTCTAAACAAATCAACAGATTGTTGTACAGTAGCAAATTATGATGAGCAACAAGAATTGGCAAACCTCCGTTTCTGTTTTCTGGACAAGCATAGAAGCTTCTGCTTTAGCGTTTGCATATCTCCAAAGCAGGTAATGATTATGAAGCAATTTGAAAGAATGTAGTTGTTCTTGGGAAGAGTGAGGCTTTTTTGTCTTGCTTGAATCAAGTCCTCCAGGTCTGGTACTAGTGGGTTGTGGAGGCAGGGCGTAGTTTGTGTGGCCCGTTTTGGAAGAATTATAAGAAGCAGATATGGTCAAATTAAGAGACCGTGAGCAAAGGGAAGGCGTTGAAAACTTGGAGGAAGTGTGAGAATTAGCAGTGGTACTTGGAAGGAGCAATCTGGTGGATAATGAATCTTCAGAGGTTCTAGATCTGATGTTGTTTTGGGAGGAGATGGGTGAATTAGGGCACGAAATGGATTCCGATTCATTTGAAATTGGGGGTTGAGATTCATTGGCAAGTGTATGTGTGTGATTATTTGTTGAGGAAAATGACAAACCAGTGGATTGTAAGAGCCTTGCAGCATCAGAAGTTGATTGCCGCTGTGGGAATCTGAACCTTGATGGAACGATCCTATCTGTCGGAGCACAAATCGGCGTATCAGGTCTGGAAGACATGACTGTTGACGACGAGATCTGCATCTGATCATTCTCTTTGAGAAACTTTAGGGCTCGTTTTTTTCTGTGTGTAGATGAATATGAATCAGATTTAACGCTGTCGATGCTCCGAAGGATTTGGGGAATGTTGTCGTAGGAGGAATGATTAGAAAATGGTTCCTGGTGGCGTTTCATTGATTGTGACGGCGATGGCTTTGTTGATTTCTCAGGAGGAGGTGCAGGAGATGATGATGGTTTCACGGCGGCCGGAGACATGAACCTGGAGCTTACCTCTCTGACTCTTGGACGGCGAGGAGGAGGAGGAGGAGGAGCTCCTCCCTGATCTGCTGCCATGGAATTGCTACTGATTCAACTGCAACTCAAGTAGAGTAGAGAGTATGTTGTTCTTTGGGGACGATGGATCGGCGAATGGATGATGGGAATACCTAGCTAGCCGTTGTTCACTTCACGTTTTCTTTTCAAATTCTAACGGCTAGCTAACACACACACGTCTTGTTTAATAATCAACATCAATACTCAATAATCATTTTTATATGTCACGTTCTAAGCTCGATTAAGAATTATTATTATCATTTTATTTATTCTTTTAAAAATAGCACTCATTCTTTGCCTTCTTGGTGTGTGTTGTCGTGTATTGTTTTTAGGATATGAGCTAGATGCTTTCACACGCAAAGTTTTAAATGTGGAAATATGAATTAATACAACATGCACAGACAGTATACATACGTATGTAGTATAGTTTTATATAACCGAGTATCGAATTAAAGATTCGTCAAATATCGAAATTGGATATCCACTATTGTTTTAACCGATCAATAATCAGGAATGTGGATTAAACTAAGATTACACTAATATTAAAGCAATAATGGTGAACAAAAGTCATGCTTTAATTTCTCGAAAGTCACTTCTTTTATTACCAAATAGTTAACAATATTACAACACCGGATCTTTTCAAATCACAAGTATAGGACGTATATTTAACCACAACTCTAACACACCAAACCAACACCCGTCATTTCTAAGGTTGTGTCCCAAAAGCATATACCTAATATGAACAAGGAGGTAACCACCATTTCTAGTGTGAAACTCACATGAACACACAAGTTTAATATATATATATATATATATATATATATATATATATATAGACACACACACACACACACACACACACACACAGACACACACACACTTGAATATTAGTATTTTTCACACGTAGTTGGCCAACCCACATGATCCCAATACTCTCAAGACTCGAGTATGCAAAATAGTTAAATACACTACAACTTTAAACCAAGATTACTTAAATTCATATGTGATATACTCTAATTTATACATATTTTTAGTACAAAATCCCTATACTTCGAACCACAATTGTTGGTGAATTACGCGCAAAATGTTGCCTAATCCTTTGTTTTTACCATTGTAGGTATAAATCGGCTTTTCAGTATGAAACATGTTAAAACTGAAGAAAACAAAAGAAAAGTTGATTTCACTGAAGAAGTCCAACGCATAACTGAAAAGAACAACTGAAACGGCTGAAAACTAAAGATTTCAGCAGCTAACCACCGACCTAATGGGTCGTTAGCTAATGTCCATCAGCCAAGCTAACCACTTCAACTGAAGTTTCCATAGCTAACCCTGAGCTAATGGCCGTTAGCTCAGCCGTTAGACCAGCTAACCACTCCAACTGAACACCTTCATTGAAGCTTCATCTAAAGAAGGACCTAACGCCCATTAGCTCTAAGATAACACACGTTAGCCCTCCTTAGTGACAAATTGACAAGTTGACAAGTTGGCAAGTTGCATCCGAATCTTATCCGATAAGAATCTTGACCTAACTCCCGTAACCCAGAGCTAACGCCCATTAGCCGCCCATGCAGACCCAATTTATAAACAACACTCCTATTTCAGTTTTGGGAGCCCTTGGAAGCTATTTTCTCCATTCTTACACACTTATACTTCATCCCTTCTGTCCTAAACATTGCCAAATCATTAGGAGAGGTTCTTGGAGGATCCAAAGGCCACAATAGTGTGATTTTGATATACTGTAACATTTATTTCCAGAATGCATGAATTTGATTTAGTTGTTGTTTATGATGTATTTATTATGAATATGAGCTAGTAACATTGATTCATCTTACTAGAGATGAATCCTAGCTAGTTATGGTTGTATTTGCTAATTGATCATGTTTTGATATATATATATATATATATATGTATAGCAAATACTGTAACATTGTATTTGCTAAGAAGATTTCAGCAAAAGATGATTTCAGCAAAAGATGATTTCTAAACTGAAGTATTCTAAGAAGATTTCAGCAAAATATGATTTCTGAAGATTTGCCTCTCGTCTCAAATAAGGTTCATCTGAAGAGCTGAAAGTTTCATCTCTGAAACTTTCAGTTTATAACTACTGAAGTTTATCTTCAGCAGATGGTCCCCTCGGTGACGTCATCAGCTGTCACTTTCACGATGGTTATGCATGAGGAAATCTGTTACTTATCAATCTACAAGATTGTGACGTGTGTCACTAGTTCAACGGTTAGGATTGATAAGGGAAATGTATAAATACTCTTCTCTTAATAGAGAAGAGTGTGCTTGCAAATTCTGTCTGTTCAGATATTGCAAGAGCTTTTGTGCGTCTGTATTCTCTCAAGTCTGTTCTTAAGTGTTAGTTGAATTTAAGAAGTCTGTTCTTCTTAAATTTTAGTCTGTAAAGTTCGTTATATCAATATTAACAAACTTTAGACATTTCTTACTGTTCTTATAATTACTTTTTCCGCACTTAATATTTCCTTAAGTTAGTATTATTCATAATTTTGGGAACAACAATTGGTATCAGAGCAGGTTCAAATTCTTCTATAATTTGAGATTTGCCGAGATGTCTAAAGTTGATTATAATGACAATGGATCCTCCGGTAAACCACCAAAGTTCTCTTCTGAGAACTTTTCTAGCTGGAAGGGAAGAATGCTTCTCTATCTTGAAAACCTGGATACCATGTCTTTGTCTGTTCTAGAGAGCGGTCCTATCATTCCAAAGACCATCTCACTCATGAGTGATGAAGGTGAACTACTGGAATCTCTTCCAAAACCAAGAACCCTGTGGACTGATGATGACAGAATACAGGTAAATTTGGATGCTAAGCTGCGAAACAACATTGCCATATCACTTCCAAATGATGTCTATCACACAATATCCTCTCTGAAAACTGCTAAGGATATGTGGGATGCTCTGTGTATAGCATATGAAGGAACTGAAGAAGTAAAAGAAAACAAGAAGACAAATGTCATCAGAAAGTATGAAAGCTTTTGCGCTAAGGATTCTGAGACTCTCACTGAAGTCTACACCAGATTCACTTGTTTACTGAATGATATGCTAGAAGCTGGTGTTGAAAGAGAGAAAATTCAGATTCTCAACAGATTCTTGGATGCTCTTCCCAGCGAGTGGGATACTATGTGTTTAGTTCTCATAACCAACAACAAGGTGAGAAAACTGGATATGAGGAAGCTGTATGGTATTTTGCTGAATGATGAGCAAACTAGAGCTCAGAAACTGGAGCTGAACAGATCAGCTAAAAAGAGCTTAGCTCTCGTGGCAGAAACTGAAGTGTCAACTCAGCAATCCTCTGATGATTCTGACACAGAGACAGTGAATGACTGGGAAGCTGCAGATGAAGAGGGTCATCCGGAGTTCAAGATTGAACGAGCTTTCATCATGAAGAACTTCAATAAGTTCTTAAAATTCAAGGCTAAAACCAATAATCCAGGGTCAGGAAGCTTCAAATCTGTTGCTGATAAATCTAAAATGGAATGTTACAAGTGTGGTAGGCTTGGCCACTTTGCCGCAAATTGTGTTGTCAAGACTCCAACTAAAGGTTATCCGTCAAAGGCTGACAAGTACAAGTCCAAGTACAAAACACTGAAGCTGAAAAATCAAAGCTCGTCTGAAAAGAAGAAATAAAAGGCTATGATAGCTGGAGAATTGAACTGGACTGATTCCGACACTTCTGATGATGATGAAGAATCTGAAAAAGCTATGTTCGCAGAAGAATTTTCAGGGTGTGCTCAGCCCGATATATGTCTGATGGCTACTGAAAGCCAGTTCAAGAAAGACCTAGCTACTGCTGAACGATTGAGTTCAGCTGAAGGCTGGAATTCCTCTATGATGTACAAGGTATCAAACTTTCAGAATTATGATTCAAATGAGAAAAATGATATGTTTGCTTACTTGGTGTCTGATTTAATTTCTACTCATAGTGAACAAAACAAAATCAAGAAAATCTCTTCTGATCAACAGATCCAAATTCAGAAAACTGAAACTGAGAATGATACTCTTGTTCAAGAGTCCTGTGCCTTGAAATGTCATCTAGAATTATTAGCAAATGAACTAAAAATGGCTAAAACTGAGCTTTCTTTAACAAACGATAAACTCAAAGATCGTCAGTCCATCATTGATCTCTGGCTTAGTCCAAACAAATTTGCTTTTGAAAGTGTCAATCATCAAATGATCATTCAGAGAGAAAGAGTTGGGTTAGGAAAAATCAAAGAAGCTGCCTCATTAAGCAAAAATTGTAAAACTGTTGATGAAATGTTTTTCAGTGAGTTCACATGTGAAAACATAGGAAACTCAGATATGCTTTATAAAAGATTCACTAAGGTAGACAATAATGTTCCTGTATTCAATGAGGAGACAAATTCTGAAATCAGAAATATACAGTTACCCTCCGATAATTTTGAAAAACAGAATGATCTTCAGCAAGATTTTTCCAAATCCACTGAATCTGAACGGTTTGTGATCACTGAATCTGAATTGATTACTGAATCTGAACTTTCCAATTTCACTGAACCTAAACCCATAGCTTTGGTTAAAACTGAATCTCCTTTAGTTCACATCATCACTGAAAGTCTGAAAGCTGAGACTTCACTTGAATCTAACCATTCAAAACACAGTCAAAAGTTTAAAAGATCTGAAACACAGAATACTCAATATGATAAACCAAAGTCAAAGAGGTTGAACAAATTTCAAAAATTTGAATCAACACTGAAGATCATGATGATTCAGTTAAAAGAATTAACGAGATCTAGTTCTCAAAAAGATAGTGCCAAACATCATAAGAATACCAAATGTACACGTAAGTGTTACAAATGTGGTATTAGAGGTCATGAAGCCAAATTATGTAATGCTCCTGTTGCTACTTGTAATACTTCCTCTGAGCCCATCAACAGGTGGGTTCACAAATTGGTTTAACTATTTGTTACTTTGTGTAGGAAAGTCAAGGAAATAATACCTGGTACCTTGACAGTGGATGCTCCCGACACATGACTGGGTGCAAATCGTTACTAACAAAAGTTACTCCAGTTGATGGTCCAAAAGTTATATTTGGTGGAGGAAAATGTGGAAAAACAGATACATACGGTCAACTGAAGAAAGGCGTTATTCACATCAAAAATATCGCTCACGTTACTGGACTCGAGCATAATCTGATAAGCATAAGCCAGATGTGTGATGCGGATTATTCTGTTCTTTTCAAGAAATACAAGTGTTTTATCAGAAACAAAGAAGGCATTGAAGTCCTTCAAGCCAAGAGAATAGATAATATGTACGTTCTCGATTTTAATTCAGTCACTTCTCCCTCAGATGTATGCTTCATTTCTCAGTCTGTTAAAGAATTGCATTGGTTATGGCATAAAAGATTGTCCCATCTGAATTTCAAGAATATGAGTACACTTGCACAAGGGCAGTTAGCAAAAGGATTGCCTAAGATTAATTATGTGAAAGACAAAGTTTGTCATGCTTGTGAAAAAGGAAAGCAAAAGAAGTCTGTTCACAAATCAAAGTACTGTGATCAGATCAATCAAGCATTTCAACTGCTTCACATGGATCTTTTTGGTCCAGTCAGCACTCCAAGTCTCAGTGGTAAGAAATACACTCTTGTGATCGTGGATGAATATACACGTTTCACTTGGGTATTCTTTCTGTCTAAAAAGAGTGAAACAGCAGAGATCATAATTAGATTTATCATCAGAATGAATCGTCAGTACGATACTCATGTTAAGCAGCTAAGAAGTGATCATGGTACTGAATTTAGAAATAGAACTCTTGAAGACTTATGTGAAGAAAATGGAATCATTCAGAATTTTTCAGCTGCATACACACCTCAACAGAATGGAGTTGCTGAAAGGAAGAATCGTACACTAATCGAAGCTGCACGGACTATGCTTGCTGAAGCAAAGATATCATTACGTTTCTGGGCTGAGGCCATCAATACAACATGTTATACTCAAAACAGATCTCTGGTAGTCAAAAGGCTCTTGAAGACTCCTTATGAATTGCTGCACAACAAAATTCCAAATGTTGGTCATTTGAGAATATTGGCAGTACTTGTTTCATTCTGAATAGTAAAGATCATCCAAGTAAATTTGCTCCCAAGGCTGATGAAGGAATATTTCTTGGGTACTCCAGCATTTCAAAGGCATACAGAGTCTTCAATCTCAAAAGCAAAACAATCTTTGAGACAATGGATGTCACTTTTGATGAGTTAGATCTTCAGTCAAGACACTTAGATCAAAATACTACTTCTTCAGAAAACTGGGATGAGTTGCTTTCCTCACCATTTGAAGATAGTTCAGTCGATCAGACACCAGAAACAGCATACGATAACTGCGATGATAACGGCATACCTCCTGCTTCTTCAACACCCATTTTCACAAATACTTCTTTAAAATACCTATTCCTGAACCTATTAATCACGAAATACCACTGATTGAACTTGAATTTCAGTCTCCTTCAATGACTGAAGTTTCTACTGATCCTTTTCTTGAAATAAACTCTTCTATTTCTGAAACTACAACTGTACCTCCTCCAGCTGACAATCCTTTACCTCCTAATAACAAGTGGACTAAAGCCCATCCTATCGATCAAGTCATTGGAGATCTAGATGAAGGGATTTGTACTAGAAGTTCTGTCACTACAGGTTTTTGCATGTTTGCTGAGTTCATTTCTCAAACTGAACCTAAGAAGGTTAATGATGCTTTAAAAGATGCACATTGGGTTTTAGCAATGCAAGAAGAACTGAATGAATTCACAAGGAATAAGGTTTGGAATCTCGTACCACCTCCTACAAATCAATCTGTAATAGGAACCAAGTGGGTGTTCAGGAACAAGAAGGATGAATCAGGGGTAGTAATCCGAAATAAAGCCAGACTTGTTGCCAAGGGATACTGCCAGGAAGAAGGAATTGATTATGATTAAACATTTGCTCCTGTTGCAAGAATGGAAGCAATTCGTATATTTCTTGCTTTTGCTGCTCATAAAGGATTCAAAGTTTATCAGATGGATGTCAAATGTGCTTTTCTCAATGGCGAACTGAAAGAAGAGGTATATGTTCAGCAACCTCCCGGTTTCGAAAATCCCAAATATCCAAATCATGTATACAAGCTAGACAAAGCACTGTATGGATTAAAACAAGTACCTCGAGCCTGGTATGATACTCTTTCAGCATATCTTCTTAAAAAGGGCTTCAAACGAGGTACAATTGATAAAACTCTCTTTCTTGGTCGTGAAAAAGGTGATTTGCTTCTTGTTCAAATATATGTTGATGACATAATTTTTGGGTCTACTAATGAAAATTTGTGTAAGGAATTTGAAAGAATCATGACCAAAAAGTTTCAAATGAGTATGATGGGTGAGCTAACTTACTTTTTAGGACTTCAGATTAAGCAAACTGAAACTGGCATTTTTATCAATCAAGGTAAGTATATTTCTGAATTACTGAACAAGTTCAAATTCACTGAATGTTCAGTCATGAAAACACCCATAGCTCCCAAAACCAAGTTAACTGCTGATCTTGATGGAAAAGCAGTTGACTTGCCCACTTTTCGAGGAATGATTGGTTCTTTGCTTTATTTAACTGCTAGTAGACTTGATATCATTTTTTCTACATGCTTATGTGCCCGATTTCAATCAAATCCAAAAGAATCTCATATGTCTGCCGTTTCAAGGATTTTCAGATACCTGAAGGGTACTCCTCATCTGGGTCTTTGGTATCCCAGAGACTCGGGTTTTGATCTAATGGGTTTTTCAGATTCTAATTACGCAGGTTGTCATTTGGACTGAAAGAGTACTACTGGTGGATGTCAGCTGCTCGGACGCAAACTAGTCAGTTGGCAAAGCAAGAAACAAAATTCAATCTCACTATCCACTGCTGAAGCTGAATATATTTCAGCAGGGAGTTGTTGTGCTCAAATCTTATGGATTCAGCATCAGCTTGCTGACTATGGTGTTTCGCTAGTCAAGACTCTCATCTACTGTGACAACACCAGTGCCATAGCCATCTCCAACAATCCTGTGCTTCATATGCGAACCAAGCATATCGATGTTCGTCATCATTTCATCAGAGATCATATTGCTAAAAATAATATTGAGCTGTACTTTGTTCTGACTGAACACTAATTAGCTGATATCTTTACAAAAGCTTTGGATGAAGCACGATTCAAATTTCTTGTTTCTGAACTTGGCATGCTGAACTACTGACTGAAGAATAGTCAACTGAACTCCTCTGCTGAAACATGGTCTACTGAAACATAATCAACTGAACTTCTCATCTGAATGTCTTTAGCTGCAAGGTAAGTATTCTTTTTACCTTTTTAATAAAATATCTACTTGATTTGTAGTCGTTTGGTTAACTCAGTTTATCTTTATTTGGGGTAACATTTATTACAGCCATCATTTCATTTTCAGTATCCCTCCAAATAATGATTACTTCTTCTCTTTATTTATCCTTGCTTATCTCTTTGTTAATCTACTCCACTTCATTCTCACTTCTTTCATCTTCTTCCCTCCCTTTTCTTTTTTCGTAATCTTCACTCATGGAACTTACATTCGTCGTTGTCAATCACCCTATTCTGTACACCATCACCATACGGATCAACAATATTGGAGTTGGAGCAACAGTTCAAATCGCCGTTAATCTTCTTGATTAACTAGCATTGGCGATCATCTTTTGGCGTGGATGCATTTCTTGTTCATCTTTTTGCTTTAGCTTATTTTTGTTGAATGCTCCACTGTAAATGTATTGTTTAATCTATCTTTAATGAATGCAGTTTCTATGAGTTGTTCCGTGTTCTTCGTTGCTTTCTTCATATTATTTTATTTAATAAGTCAATGTAATTCTTAGTTATTTTCATGTTGTTTCCCTGAAATACCCTAATTAACAGTCTTTCAGATAACAATTATTAACTGTTAATAAATAACAATTATAAACATATGCAATTTAATTTTTTTAACTATGGTTAGTTTATGCGGTTTCATCCAACGGTTATATTTCAATTAAATTGAACCTATTTTTTTGACCTCGCCGTTCTTTTCTCTTTTCTTCGTTAACCGCCCTCTACCTCTCAAACCTATATAACGCTCTATCATCTTCTTCCTTCTTCTCTCTACTATTTCTTATTTTCCTTCGACATACTTTTCTTCTCTCAAATCATCATGTCTCACCCTGCATCCTTGTGTGTTCATCTCCCAGCCTCTGTTGTACCAATCATCTCTAATGATGACATTGTTTTCAAATCCAACAACATTTCTGTATCTCTCTCTCATGTTTCTTCCAAATCTAAGTTCTTCAATCTCATAAACTTTCTTCGTCATTGCCCGATCAACTATGCTTTAACCGCCCAAATTCCCATGTTTGAAGAGCATCTTTGTGAATTTTAGATGACTGCTGCTGTTATCGATGAGACCTCTGAAAACCCCAAAATTGCTTTCACCTTGCTGAACGGCAAGCAAAAATGTCGTATTGATAAATACTTTCTTTCCAAAACCCTATATCTACCCACTGATAATGAGTCTCCCTGTGATCCTTTCACAAAATTAGCAAAGGATCTTATTGTTGATTATCTGAGGCTGCCTGAAACTTCCTACATCAAAGGAAAAACCCTTGTCCGAAACAAACTCCCTACCATCTAGTGCAGTTTCTTCAGTATTCTCTCCTTCTGTATGACTGCTAAAACTGGGGGAATGGATCAAATTGCTGACAATGTGCTGAGTTTAGGTCATGCTTTGATGTATGACACAAAGGTAGACTATGCTGCTTTTGTCTTCAATCTTCTTCTCACCCAAATAAAGATGAAAAAGAGAAATCTCCATATTCCTTTTCCTCGATTTCTATCCCTCCTGTTTCAACAACTGCTACGAAGCTCTCATTATACTTCAGCCACACATTCAGTTGAATTGTCTTCTCTGCCTCCCTCTGTCTGGACCAGTATTAACTCTGCTGATCCCATTCCACTTACTGAAGCCATGATGGTTTACGCTAGGATGGACCATTCTCCTGCTATTTCAGGTCGCCCATCTCCTACTGATACAACCCTTGATAAGCCTTCAGATTCAGAGACTACTGAAAAGCCTGCTGCTCCTTCAGTTACACCTTCACCTGCTCCAAAGAAAAGGAAACACCTGCTTCGCAAATCTTCTACTACACAAGGCCAATCTGATCTCTGTCCTGTTATAAAGTCAAAGAAGCTGAAGCGTACAATTCCATCTTCTTCTTCGGCTTCCTCTGACTCAATCCCTACTGCTGCACCTGCTGCTGTCTCCCAACGACATGTTCGTCCCAAAGACTTCTCTATTGGATGTTCAGCACCAACAACAACATCCAAATTGATTATTTTGAATCCAATCTCCACTGTAAGTCCTCTTCCCCCTGCTCATATTGGTTCACCGGCATCACAGACCCTTAGTAATCTAGTCGACCCAACTAGTTTACTGGTCCACAAAATTGCTCATGATGTCTCGGTTCAACACAAGACCGAATCTGAAGCACCACCATTTCAGCCCACACAGAGTTTAGCAATCCCCACTGAACTTGGGTTTGCCTTTGCAACTCATGATACATTTGTCAACCCATTTGTTAAAGTTGCTAAATCACCTACTACCAATGACGAGTGTAAATCTCCCTCACACTCTGAGGCTCTCCGAACCAATGATGTTGAGACAATCACAACCTCGACTAAGGTTTTTACCACTTCTGTTGCACTTCAACCCCCTGCTTCAGATGTTACCACTACTGCTACAGTTTCAGTACCACAAACTGAAATCACAGTTCAGCCACAATCCCTTGATGGTTCAATATTCCGAACTGATCTTATGGATTTTGCCAATACATATGATCTCTCAGACCCCAAACAATCTGAGCCTGATGTATTCACCCTCCATGATGAAGCAGCTAAACCATCTGATTCTGAGAGACCTTTGGCTTATGATGGTTCAGATATCCCTGATACTGAAGTCGTTCCTTTCTCTACCACCTTGGCCACTGATGGTTCAGCTAACCCAACTGAACCTACGGCTATTTCTTTTGCTCATGAAGATGTAGTTATACACAAATCTACTACTGAAGCACAACCTATTTTAGCCCCTGATGATTCATTAAACCCAAATGTTTCTATGGCTAAATCTGCCCCACCTCCACCCATAAATTTTAAAAATTTAAACAAAGAACAATGTCTCATTTGGGATCCTGTTTCGGGTTTTGAGTACTTTGTCAACCTTCTTCCTCCCACTACCAATCAATCTCGTCTTGATCAACTGCTGGCTTCTGGGCAGGAATTCTCAACTGAACTTCAAACTCAGTTTCCATCTCTCCAACACATACTCTCTGCCAAATCAGTGACCGATCCTCTCGACGGTTCTGCAAAATCTGACTCTTTCTCCTCATCCACTAATCATGATTTCCTGGATGAAACTACCACCCCTTTGTCTCCTCCTGTCTTTCGCTCACCAAATGAGGTTGATGATGACTCTATGTCTGTTCTCGATGCCTACTCAAAGCTTGATGATACCATTTGTCTTCTTTAGAGTCAAGTCACCAAGGAATTTCATAGGTTCCATGTTCAGCACATGTCAAATGTCAATTTTGCTGATGAAATTAAACTTCTTACTGCACTCTTGGTTAACTACATTTGTACTTTAAATAAGGAGTTTCAATTTCACAATCAACTCAGGGTAACTCTCTTCAAACAACTTCGTGACTATATTGCTAATGGTAATAAACGTTACAAGGATGTGTTATCTCAGCTCTCCACCTCTCAGTCATCCCTCTCTGAGTCTTTTCTCAAATTTCAAACCACTTTTCTAAAGTCATTCTCTGACACTATCTCGCAACTACGTGACTCTCTGAACGCTTATCCATCCAAACGCTATCTTCAGTCCTATCACAAAAAGGTAATTTTGAAAGACATGCAACGTATGATGGTAGCCACACTAAACAAATACATTGTTCCAAGATTGCAAAGAATAGAAGCTGCTTCAGTCTCTTCCTCAACTTCTAAGGGGGAGAAAATTTTGAAATCTTCAATTGTGGCTAAAGCTACAAGAGCTCAGATCAAGAAACGAAAAACAGAGTCGTTATGAGATAAGGAAGAAATTCGTCAGCTGAGACAGACTATCGAGGAATACTCAGTGATTAGAGATCAAAATGAAAAAGAAAGGGAAGAGTTGAACAGATTGTTTGAGGAATCCCTTAGTGAACCTGGTGATGAAAGCAATACTAAATTCTCTGAAAGATCGTCTCCTGAACATGACTTTAATATGTTGATTCGATCCTCTCCTCAGAAATTCTTTCAACCTGAAACAGCCCTGATAATACATCCCAATGCACCTCACACTGCTGGTAGTTCAGTCTCTGCATCTGAAACAATGATGAATGTTGATGTTCTTAGCCCAAAGGAACTAACCTCCAACATTCTGAAACCAACATACTTAGATCAGATTCCGCTGATAATTCCCAAAACTGATTTCTCTTCAGTTATCAGTGAGAAAGCTACCTCACCTGTTAGAAATCCTGATAAAGGAAAGGGTGTTGCAGATAACACTGAAATGATGAAACCCAAGGCTATCGTCACTGAAAAACTATTGTTTGACAATATGAAGGCAATCAGAAATCAGGTGTCCAACACAGGGGGAGGAAAGACTGAACATCAGGTTACTGAAAAAGAAGAAGCTGCTTCGTTTGGAATGACTGTGGAAGAGTTCAGAAGAGAAAAAGGGTTAGCTGAAGAAAGAGATAGACTCCAAAAGCTATCTGAAGCAGAAGCCTTGAAGATAGCTAAACTTGAAGCTGAACTGCAAAAGGCAAAGAAGAAAATGTCTCCTCAGTCTCTTCAGCTTGCTGTTGAACGAAGAGTTGAGGAGGAAAGAGTCAAAAAGGAGAAAGCTCAATTGGTCAGAGAGCAAAAGGAAAAAGAATGGTTTGAATCCAAAATGAACAGATTTGATCCTGATCCAATCACAGCAGTCAGGGTTACCAAAGACAAACGTGGAATCATATTAGAGATTGCCAGAAACAAAAATCGCCTCAAGGTTCAATATGTTTCCAATACAAATCTTACAAAATTCAGTTTGTCTGAATGGGTTGAAATTGGAAAGTGTCTGAACAAACTGAAACTAACTGAACTAGTTAGGACGGTTAAAAAAAGGCTTTCTTATTTGCAAGAGTCCTATGATAATCTGAAGAAACGTTTTCAACTTTCTGAGGGTTACTCTGAAAATCAAGAAAAGGATCAACCATTAAAGAAAAGAAGAAGAAAGTCTTCTAGGAAATCTGAAGAAGAGATCATAAAGCTTATGGCCGCTGGTGTTCTTCCAAACTGTAGAAATATGGATTGTTCAATCCCTCCAGGCTTTGTATTCATTGATAAACAGGTCCTCGATAATCCTAGAGGATTTTTCTTCAAAGATGCTTATGAAAGACCCAGGTTTCAGGGAATATCTGAACTTGACTATGCTAATTGGATGCATCTGAAAGCCATTTCTTCCTACTTTGATTCAAGGGATCCTGAAACGGCTGACATTCGACTGAAGATTATCAAATTATTTGAAGACAAGAAGCCTAAAGATACTGAAACTGATATATGGGAAGAAAAGGTCAAAGTCATAGAAAGCTCTCAAGTGCACAAACCTTCAAAAAGTTCTTAATTCTCTATGTACCTTTTTTTTTCTTATTTTCATTAACCTTGTAAATCTGGAAAATTCAAAAACATTGGAAAATGAAAAGAATCCAAAAACAGTCAGCATGGATAATGTACATATGAGTTCTGTTATGTAAATAGTTCTATTTGTTTATTCTTTGTAAATAATGATGGATTATAAACAAATAGGGGAGATTGTTAGTCTTGATTTGTTTACAATCCATCAGCACTGAAGTATTCTAAGAAGATTTCAGCAAAAGATGATTTCTGAAGATTTGCCTCTCGTCTCAAATAAGGTTTATCTGAAGAGCTGAAAGTTTCATCTCTGAAACTTTCAGTTTATAACTACTGAAGTTTATCTTCAGCACATGGTCCCCTCGGTGACGTCATCAGCTGTCACTTTCACGATGGTTATGCATGAGGAAATCTGTTACTTATCAATCTACAAGATTGTGATGTGTGTCACTAGTTCAACGGTTAGGATTGATAAGGGAAATGTATAAATACTCTTCTCTTAATAGAGAAGAGTGTGCTTGCAAATTCTGTCTGTTCAGATATTGCAAGAGCTTTTGTGCGTCTGTATTCTCTCAAGTCTGTTCTTAAGTGTTAGTTGAATTTAAGAAGTCCGTTCTTCTTATATTCTAGTCTGTAAAGTTCGTTATATCAATATTAACAAACTTTAGACATTTCTTACTGTTCTTATAATTACTTTTTCCGCACTTAATATTTCCTTAAGTTAGTATTATTCATAATTTTGGGAACAACAATTATACATCAGTGTATATAATCTTATTGTAAATCAATATTATTATATTACATTAGTATCCGTTGGCAGATGATAAGCTCTACCCATTTACTGCTACATCAAAATTTTACGGCGTAACGGTTAAAAAAGGGGATTTCTAAAAGTAAGTTTTCTCTCTCCTCGGAAAGGTATATATACCGATCACATTCGGATTAGAGGGTTTATGCTTACAATCCAGACTTCTCAACTTCTCAAATACCTTTCACCTTCTTTGCTAAGTGCAAATCTCTGTTCCATCGATTTCGAAAACCTAAGTCGCTCAGTGCGCAATCGACAATCGCTCAGTGCGAATTTCTAATTGATTACTCAGTGTAAAGTACATATTCAACTATGGAAGGAACCATTATCGTTATAGGTGATCGAATGGTACTGGGTGCTGCGTTTAAGAACAACGTTTTGCCGCTGATAAAAATCAACAATCAGCGTGCCTGTCTTGCTATTCCTCCAAGGAAACAAGGCAGAGGATACGAACCATGGGTCAATTACATCCGTAAATGCCCATTGAATTTTGCTTTCACTGGCGCACCTCTACATGTGGTTCCTCAGCACCTCCTCGAATTTTGGTATATGTGCACCTACGACCAAATCAACGACGAAATTAGAGGTACAGTGCTGAATAGAGAGAGGACCATAACTCTCACAGTTAACAGGCTATGGGAGATTCTTCACCTCCCTCCACATGATGTATTTGAGCCTGCTATGACGAGACAGGTGGCGAGGTCAGTCCTACCTAGAATGGGACACCCACAAACAAAGGGTGTCATCAAGAAGGCCACCTTTCCAACCAGTTGGGGCTTCATGGTTTCAACAGTGATTCATTCGCTGGGGACTAAGGTTGGAGGACTGGACCAAGTAAATGAGTTTGAAATGCAGCTGCTGTACAATGTTTACTTTAACAAAAATCTGGACTATGCTCTGCTTTTCTTCAACGAACTCAAGGTCCAAGTAATGAAGACCACAAGGGATCTTCATGTACCATTTATAAGGTACATATCCTTGGCAATTGAAGCCGAGCTGGGGACAGCACTCTATGAAGCTGATCAGGATGTTTTCCTGTTTCCTACACTCAGCCCAAGATGTTCAACAATGATATCTTCCCGGAGCAAGAGGGTCTGAGTGAGCCCATGCTACTGATAGCTGAGGCAGCTTCATCTGAAAGTGCAGAAGAGGGATCAACTCAAGGGGGAGCTTCCCAAGCTGACACAGAAGTTCAAGCTGAGTCCTCTGCTCAAGCTGAACCAGCAACCATTGAAGCTGCTTCTGGTAAGACCTCTCCACTTTCTCTTTCTTCTCACTATTCTCCATCCACTTTTGGAGATAAGGTTGTGGTAAACCCAACCCAGTCTAGCCCATCTCCTCCACCTTCATTCCATTTACAATCCCACTCTGAAGCCACCCCTAGTATGCCCACTGCTGCGAGGGAGAATATCCGAACCTACCAAAGAAAAACTGGCATAGGTGGTGCCACTCCTAAAGGCATCACTGGAGCTGAGATCACACTGATCCCTCCACCGGCAGGATTTGAGGGGGAGACGCCTTCTCTTAAGGTATCAACCTCACGGCTCATTACAACCCAACAGCCTATACCGGGTGTGGTTTCTACTCAGCCCACACTTACGCGAGCCATTGGAGAGCCTATTGCTGTGCCTGAGCAGACACACTCAGGTTACATTGAAAGAATGACCAATCCCCAGGGTCAATCACCCCCTTCAAACCCAATTAGCCAACCACCAACACATACACTTCACATTTCGAGCCCCATTACTTCTCTTCATTTCTCACAATCTATTGCACGACCTGTCAATGTTTCATCCTCAAACCAAGGTGATTTACAGGGTCAAGACTCTGGTGCAAATGAATTTGAAGGTAAACAACAACCTTTAGATGATGCAACCAAATTCCAACCTCTCAGGCTGACTTAAATGACTTGCTGAATTTCTTTAAAGGTCAGTTTGACAAATTGCATCTCAAAAGAAAGCAATCAAAGAAGAATATGTTGATGATTCTTGATAATTTGGATGAGGAGGTGCTTCAATTGAAATCTGTAGTTGCTGCCCTACAACATCAAAAGACTTCGACCCCGATTGATGATGACAAAAAGGGGGAGAAGGTTCAAGAAGCTAAAGCTGAGTCAGTCAAAGCTAAAGGTTTACTATTATTGGTAGAGGGAGCATATCAGATTGAGGGGGAGAAAGAAACAGAGAAAGAACCTGAGCTGACTGAGAAAGCAAAAGGCAAAAGACCAGTAGTAGTCAGCTCAGATGAATCAGAAACTCCTCAACAAAAAAGAAGGAAAATGATTCTAAGTTAATCATCAGCCTCAGATGAAGACTCTGCAGATAAAATGACATTACAAGAGAGAGCTTCACTAATGGCAGTTAGAAGATTAGAACAAGAGGAAGCTGACCAGCTTAGGATATCTGTCGATGAGCTGAGAAGAAGACAAATGGATGTTCAAGCTGAGTTAGCAGAGGAGAAAAAGAGAAGAGAAAGAGCTTGGGCTGAACAAATCAAGAAGCAGAATGAAGAGCTTTCTAGACTCAGACTGCCAATCGTGCCCAAGGAGGAAGAAGTAGAGGAGCTTCCTATCCAAGATCAAACTGAGGAAGAAGATATAACTAAATGTTATGAAAAACTGTACTTCTCTTCTCAGATTGATTCACTCAAGTTGAATTCAGTTCAAGGGATCATCATCATGGAGTTCATCTTAAAGAATGGTGAAACACCTTCTCTGGAGCTGAATCAAGTTCATAAGCTGGGTTATGAAGAGTGGAAGCAAGTAGATATTCTTATCAAGCAGATGGAAAAGTCCTCTGCAAGGAATCAAGTCAAAGATGAAATTCTAAGAATACTTGCTAAAGCTGATGCGATGCAAATCATACCCAGATCAGAGATAGCTACCCTACTGACTTCCTTTCACAAAATAAGAAAGGACAAACTGAAAAAGCCAACTGGTTTAGCAAAAGCAAACAAGGACAGTCCTGCTCTTTCTGAAGGCATGGAGTTTCAAGAGAATACATATGTTGAAAAGCCTCAGAAAGGGTTCATGTACTTGGACATAAATGGTGAAAAATGCTTCTAGGCTGATGCATCAATTTATACATGTGGGGTATCTCAAGTATTTGCTTTGAGACAAATTGTTGAAAAGACTGAACAAAATGCAAGGTTCAAATACAGACTAAATAGAGCAATACAATCACAAAAGGATCAGCTTCAACATTTACCTAACCTGCAAGAAATCCTTGAAGAAATTAACAAGGAGATAAAGGAATTTAAAGAGCTGCATCCTCAATAGATTAGTTCTATTATAAATTAGATTAGTTCTAATTTTTGTAAGCACTTAGTGTGCATGATCTAAGTGATCAATTATTTTGTATTATGATCAGTTCAATTAATACAAGTATAAAGTTTGATATGTTCAACTGTGTTGTGATGTGTTCATATTTATGAGTCTGATAAGTTTAGCAAAATGAATAATTTATTAGTTCTTATTCATTAATATGTTTAGTTGGTTTGTTCAAATTGAAAGTTGGTGTGTTCCAATTTAAATTGATAAGTTCAAATGAAATTGATAAGTTCAATTAAAATTTGATTAGTTCAAATTTAAAATCTTGATAAGTTTAAGATTTATAACATAATTCTGTTAAACAAACTTAAGAACTATTTGATGGTTTTGTCATCATCAAATAGGGGGAGTTTGTTGGGAAAATGATCTCATCAGTTAAGATTTGATGAGACAAAGTTAAGTTTGTAAGATATGTTCTAGGTATAACTTAAACAGAATTATGAAGCTTAGTCAGACTGAACACTCATAGTGATTCAGACTGAATATAAGCTGAGTATAGGCTGAGCATATGTTCGACCAGTTTATACTATACCTTAGTTAGTTTATTAATATGTTTAATAAGTTGTATATGTCACATAAGGTATATATCGAGTATTCAGCTTGATGTGTTTCAAGCTGAGTGACTCAGCTCAAAAGCAGAGTCAGCTCGACAGAGTTACTAAATATGTTTTAGTTAATTCTTTAGACTTCTAAGGATGAGTTTATTAATATACGTGTTAGTTCATGTTTGTTTTCGAGTGTGTTCTCGAAGAACTCAGCTTGATGAGTTTCAAGCTGAGTAACTCAGTCCGAAGTAAGAAGTCAGTTTAAAGATAATTTAAATATGTTTTGAAATTCATCTTTATCTCTCTCTAAATCTACGGCTTGGATAAGAAGATTCCAGAATCAAGATTGAAATTAAAGACTCAAGACAAGAAGATTCAAGATTCAAGATTCCGAGTTATCTAGTTAATTAGCAAATTAGGATTAGTCCAGTTTGTTTGGAACCGTAGCAACAGGATTATAAATACTTATCTCCTGGTAAGTTTAGAGGTACAACTATGACTCAGATACAAAAACAACTTAGTGTTGCAGAGCCAAATACCTCACCTCAATCTTATGTGTTACGATTCTTGAATCACTGTTTGTAAGTTCAACGTGATCAATAAATTCACAGATTGCCAAACCATTCGTGTGTTCGAATTGTCACATCAGTTGTGATATTGGTAAGTAATCATTAGTTGATTCAATCTGTGTAAATCCTGTTTAGAGAGTCGTCAGTATCTATAATCATAAGTTGATTATAGATAGCTAAGTTTGAGAGATTGAGAGATTTATATTAGGTGATTATATATCAAGAGTTTCTTACTTGATAGTTATTGTAATCATCTTCTTATTTAAAGCAATGTAATCATCTTCTTAATAAAAGCATTCAATTGATTGTGGTTTGATTTACTTTGTGTAACACTTTTATTTGATTTGTTCAATTTCCGCAGAAAGTGTATTCAACCCCCCTTCTACACACTTGTTGCTTGTTGTTATTCTCACCAAGGGACCAACATCCCCATGTGTCTAAATCACCCATCGCAAACTTGGATTGAGCAAACAAGTTTGATTTGTCTCTCCAAAATCCATGCTAAGTCTCGAAAGATGCTATCACATGCGGCTGTTCAAGGGCCAAAAACTACCATTTTAACTCCAAAATTTCAAAATGTAAACCGTACAAGTTGTTACCTATGTGATTAGGAGTATTTTGAGACTAAAAATGTAAATTTTGGGAGAGTAACGGGATGATTCGTATAATCAAGTAGCCAAAAGGAGAGAGACTTGTGAGATTTTTGAATTTTGATCGTGTGAAGTGACCGATGGGTGGATGGGACGGTTATAAAGTGAAAATGAACACGTGTCATGCTCTGATTGGTTGGAACGGCGGTTAAAAAACGCAGCTGATAGAGTAAAAAGCACGCGTCTTATAGAAGTTACAATCGCATGGGATTCACCCTTTGGTGTGTTAATCGCATGCGATCGAGCCTTAGTGTTGGACGAACTCAACAATTGTCTGAATCGCATGCGATTAAATCCTTTTACTTCAATCGCATGCGATTGATGTTCAAACTCATTTGCAGATTTTCTTAAGTCATGCGATTGATACTTGGTTCATGACAAGTGATAGTCTATCGCATGCGATTGAGGTGTTAGTTAACAAGTGTTGTGATCCCATGCGATTGACTTTCCATTTGATTGAAGCGATGCGATTGAACCAAGATTTAGAAAAATTAAATTTTTTTGAGTTTCAAGAGATCACATGCGATTGGAGCATAGAATGCAATTGTTTGTAACAAAACCCAACACTTGGAAATTTTCTGAGAATTCAAAATATCTGGATTTTTAGAGTTGAAAAATTGATTTTCCAAGATATCTTGATTTGAGCGTTTGTTTTGACACACTCCCCATAGACTTTTGCATCTGTTTATGAAAAATTTCAAAATTTAGGGAATGTGTTAGTTGTATACTTCTCCCTCTACACATGTGCATAATGTGTACGATTTTTCTCCCCCTACACATATGTAACATGTGTATAACAAGAAAGTCACTCCCCTTGAGTGTTGCATCAGTAATCTGCACAAAGAACAAACAGTGTAACACCTACTCTAAACAATGTAAGAAAGGAAAAAAAACTGAAGCAACAGTATGTTATATTCTCAAGTTTAGCATGCCTAATTTGTATACCAACTCAGTTAAGCGACTTTCGTCTAATGGTTTGGTAAACAAGTCAGCTAGCTGATTTTCAGTAGGAACATACTGGAGCTCAACAAGACCTTTTTTGACGTTATCTTTTATGAAGTGATAACGGATATCAATGTGTTTAGTTTTAGAGTGGTGTACCGGATTACAGGAGATAGCGATGGAAGACTGGGAATCGCAAAGTAATGGAATTTTGTCATACCTGAGACCAAAGTCTGATAGCTGGGTACGTATCCAGAGAATTTGTGAGCAACACTTTGCAACAGCAACCTACTCAGCTTCAGCTGTAGATGTGGATCGCAGTTTTGCTTCTTTGAGGTCCAGCAGACTAAACGATCTCCCAGAAAATGTGCATTTCCAGATGTGCTTTTCCTATCAATCTTGCAACCGGCATAGTCAGCATCTGAGTAAGCATGGAGATCCAGATTCGAATCTTTGGGATACCACAGACCAAGATCCATAGACCCTTTGAGATATCTGAATATCCTCTTAACTGCCAGAAGATGTGACTCTTTAGGATTCTCTTGGTATCGGGCACAGAGACAGGTAGAGAACATGATGTCTGGACGACTTGCAGTTAGATACAGTAACGATCCAAGCATCCCACGGTAAGATTTCAGATCTACCGGAGAACCTTCCAAATCTGCTGATAGCTGTGTCTTAGCAGCCATGGGTGTGGATATGGGTGTACAGTTAATCATATCATACTTCGTAAGAAGGTCTTTGATGTACTTGGATTGGCAAATAAAGCTGCCATGACTTAACTGGTTCACCTGGAGTCCTAGAAAGAATGACATCTCCCCTATCATACTCACTTGAAATCTATTTGCCATGATCTTAGCAAACTTGTTACTGTATTTTGGATTCGTAGACCCAAAAATGATGTCATCCACATATATTTGAACTAAAATTTTGTCCCTACCCCTGGTGTTTGTGAACAGAGTGGTATCCGTCTTTCCTTTTGAGTAGCCCTCACCAATCAAATATTCAGATAAGACATCATACCATGCACGTGGAGCTTGCTTTAACCCGTACAAGGCCTTATCTAAGATATAGACATGATTTGGATATTTTGAATCGATGAACCCTTCAGGTTGTGAGACATATACTTCTTCTTTGAGAACACCATTAAGAAAAGCTGTCTGCACGTCCATCTGAAAGATACGAAAGCTTCTGGAGGCTGCATATGCAAGAAATAGTCGGATAGCTTCAATACGAGCAACGGGGGCAAATGTTTCATCATAGTCAATGCCCTCTTGCTGATTGTAGCCTTTGGTAACTAACCTAGCTTTGTTACGGATGACCACTCCATCCGAATCCCTTTTGTTCTTGAACACCCACTTATTCCAACAACAGATTTTCCATAAGGTAGAGGAACTAATCTCCAGACTTTGAGATGATCAAATTGTAATTCTTCCTGCATTGCAAATACCCAATCTGGATCATCTAAAGCTTCACAAGTCTTGGTGGGTTCAATGATGCTTAAGAAACCCGAGAATTGGCATTCGTTTGCTGTTGCTGATCTTGTTTGAACGCCAACATAAGGATTACCTATGATGTTTTCTTCAGAATGATGTCTTGTCCATTTTGTTTCATGGGAAGTAGAAGATGAAGGAATAAGATCTTGTAGGTGTAGTGCTTCTTCTTCATCCTGTCGAGAGAAATGTGGATCTGAATCAAACACAGGTAGGCTATCAGGGTCAGCAATCTGAGTAGTCACAGAGGGACATGTGACAGAGACAGATGTAGAATCCTCAGCATAGAGATCTGCAAATGGATTCGTCTCAGTGACCGTTGGAGCCGTGAGTGTAACACTCGCTTGTACTTCTGTGTTGGTCCTCTTGTCAGTCAATACAGGGGAAGATTCAGATCTAAGGAAATCAAACATAAAGTCAAGAGTTGTATTTGAACTGGACGAATTGTTTGATTCTTTATTTTGAAGCACATGTCCTGAACTGGTATGTTCAGAAATGTTTTCTGTTGATTTAGGTGGAAAATCGGTATCATTCAATGCGTCATCAAATGTTACATTGATACTTTCAACAATGCTCTTTGTTCTTTTGTTTAAAACTCTGTAGGCTTTAGACTCGGTAGAATAACCTAGGAAAATAGCTTCATCAGCTTTGGGAGCAAATTTTCCTAGATTATCCTTGTCATTAAGCACAAAGCATCTATTACCAAAAGCATGAAAGTATTTGATATTAGGCACTATGCCATTGGCCAGTTCGTATGGAGTTTTATTAAAGAGTTTGTTAATAAAAGAGCGGTTTTGCGTATAGCAGGCTGTGCTGATTGCTTTAGCCCAAAAGGAAGGTGAGAGCCCGGAGTATGACAACATGGTACGGGCAGCTTCAACCAAAGTTCTGTTTCGTCTTTCCACGAAACCATTTTGTTGTGGAGTGTATGCAGTAGAAAACTGATGGTTGATCCCAACAAGGTCACAGAAGCTCTTCAGAGTACTGTTTTTGAATTCAGTTCCATTGTCTGTACGGATTGAGACAACACTCTGACCATGCTTATTCTTCTGTTGCTTGATGAAGGAAATAATTGTTGGAGTGGTTTCATCTTTTGATCGCAGAAACTTGACCCAAGTATATCTAGAGTAGTCATCAACCATGACTAGAATATACTTCTTCCCACTTTTGGACTGGATTCTCATAGGACCACAGATATCCATGTGCAGGAGTTCCAAAGGCTTTGTAGTGCTGAATAGTTGTTTAGATTTGTGTGAAGCCTTTTTTATTTTTCCTTTCTCACAATCTGCACACAGATGATCCTTTTTGAATCTTAACTTGGGAATGCCTCTCACCAAGTCACTAGTGACTAGCTTGTTGATATTTTGAAAGTTCAGATGAGAGAGTTTTCTGTGCCATTGCCAAGTAAGATCTGTAGAGGCTTCGGACAGTAGACAGACGGAGGTAGGGGAGTCGTATTTCTCCAAATCAATGGAATACAGGTTAGATTTCCTCGATCCTGCCAGTAATTCATCCCCAGTTTCAGTTAGTACAGAACAGTTGTTCTTCTTGAATACTACCACCAAGTCCTTATCACATAACTTTCTGATGCTAAACAAATTGTGACCCAATCCTTTAACATAGGAGACTTTCTTGATCTTGATGTTGTTCTTCTCTATGTCTACATACCACATTATTGGTGCAACATTGTCTTTCCCAAAACGTACATTCCCGGAGTACTTAGGAACATAATTCTTGAGAAGACTTTTGTTTTCAGTCATATGTTTGGTACAACCGGAGTCCAGGTACCACAAGTGAGGTGCCTGCAAAAAGAGAGTAAAGCACGTTTAGGTCCCCATATATGAATGGGTCCTTGATTGTTAGTTCCTAGAAGTTGTTGAGTAGGTTGAGTAATAACTATGTCTATTTGTGGTGGTGAAACTTCTACTGATCTATCCTTAGGTACCCATGTGGGTTTAATCTTTTGTCGAGAAGGAATAGATTGAGAAAGAGTTGGCTTAGTTGGGAGTTTCTGTACCACCTTTGGTTTGACAGTTGATGGAATCGAAGGCGTAGGATTCGATAGAGTTGTGGAAGCGTTATGTTTACGAATCCATGTTTGTGAGGAATTCTGAAGGATTTGCTTTGACCTCGGAACATCAACTTGCTTATGCTGAACTGGAGCCGTGGGAGCAGAAGGTTGTACTACTCGTTGATTGGGTGTTGGCGTAGATTTTGAAGATTTAGCATTTTTGGAAGGTTGATTGCGTGACCATTTTTTAGAATGCAAGTGTTGTTCGTGAGCAATCCATGCCTTTTTGAATGATTCATAGCCTTGCCGTATGTAAACTTCCAGTTCTTTGATCGTCAGTAATCGTTTTGATTTGTTTAAACGTTTGAGTGCATGTGACTGAGGAGCGGTGATCCACTGATGAATGATGTATTCTTTTGAATTAATAAATGGAACACAGATTTGGTTAGCGTAAAAGTATGTCCAGTCCTCACATGGTTTGATTCCAATTTGTTTTCATAATTGATCATATTCACAATTAAATTTACAATGACCATGGAGACAACCATCACTAATACAAAACATTGAAGAGGTAACATTATTATGCAAACTTGAATGATTACAGTCTGAATCAAACATCAAAATTTGTTCACATGTTTGTCTAGTGTTTGAGCATTTCCTATGTGATCTAGGAATGACTCTCTTCCAAGTGATGTTTATTTTACGCTCTTCACTCCCGAGCTTCTTCACATTTGCAGCAGAATGTAAAATGTTAGAATTGAGTCATGGTCGACTAGCAGCTGCCTTTGAGGATTCAGGTATGTCAGTATTCATACGAGAAATGTGGTTAGAAGTGAAAGTGAATGTCTGTTTGAAAATCTATTTTTTCTTTAAAGCTTTCAAATTAGAATTGTTAACATAATTTATTTTGGGTTTGACATCTTGGGAAGATGTAGACGCAAGCTTAGAATCTTCAATTCCCTCGCCAAAAAGATGTGCATTGTATAATTATTTGGCCGATACTTTACTCAAAACACTTGGATTTTCAAAGCATAGTCCATGTCCATCTTGAAAAAGGTCGTTCCTTTTGTTTGTACAGAAAGATGGTTTGTTCACTTTGCCCTCTTTTGATTAGAAGGTCTTCAAGTTCTTTAATTTTTAGACAAAGAACACTTTGATCATTTTTAAGAATTTCTGAATCCTTTTCTGCACGAATACGTTCTGCTTTGAGATCATGTATGATGACATTTGTTTTATCAGTTAATGCAAAAAATTCAGATTCTTTCACTGCTAATTGAACCTTGTATTCATCTACGTTTTTCTCCAATTGTTCAATTGTAGTTTGTGCTTCTTTATCTTGTGTGTGAATGACCTCTTTTAATACTTGATTTTTCTTAGTTAGTTTGGTTACCTTAAATTCTAACTTTTTCATGCGGTTTAGTATGGTTTGTATATGTTCAAAATTAAAACCCATGTTAGAGTTAGAGATAGAGTGTACCTTTCCGCTTTCAACGATCTCCTCCTCAGCATCGGAGAGATCACCACTTTCTTCATAACCTGTTCCACCAGTAGCCATGAAACAATACTGTGCCTGATCTTCACCATATAGATCACTTTCGGAGTTTGTGTCTTCCAGGAACTGGTCTTCCTCCACCATAAGAGCATTCCGAGCCTGGTTTTGCTTTGACAGGAGGTAAACCTTTGTCTGTTATTGGTTTTACTGAAACAATTTCTGAAGGTTTTGCCAACAACAGAAAGAGCATGAATGACAGCTTCCACTGTGTCTTCATCATCATCATCCGGTTCAGATTCACTTAGAATCACCTGTTTGAACTTCATTGATCTTGATAAAGATTCCCTTGGAACTCTTTCAACTGCTACCAAGGCTAAAGGATCTGCAGCTGGCTGTTTAGGGAGAGACTTCAGAATTTCATCTTGGTATTGATTGAGGTCTTCAAATATGTTGTGAAAGGTGACTGTAGTTAGATCTTTGTTGATTTGTTTGTATAGTCGAACATATTCCTTCCACTCTGGACCCAGTGACTTCAGAAAAATACAGTTTAACTCTAGGTCTGTTCGGATGATTTAATTGGACCTCATCTCATTTTACAGCTTACAAAATCTACCATAGGTTTCCGAAAGAAGTTCATTCTCTCTGACACAGAAGTCATGATAGCTGTTGACTAGTTAGGTACGCTTGATATACTCTCCTTGCTCAGTACCCTGCATCTGTTTCTTTATCTCATCCCAGATTTCCTTAGCAGTGGCTAACCTATCTATCTTGGTGTAGATCTCTAAAGAGAGTCCTTGTTTCAGATAGTACTTAGCCAATCTTTCAGCCTTCTTGATCTCATTTTCTTGAGTTGTGAGCTCATCAGCAGTCTTTTCCCTCTCATGACGGAGAATGGCGGGATTATTGTTTGGATCAGCCTCAACAACTTTAATGAACTTTTTGTTCCCATTCATGATGCAGTCAATCATCATCTCTCCGTGTGTCTCATTATGCTCTAGGAAGTCCATGAACCTTCCTTTCCAAACATTGTATTCACCTCGAAACAGAACAGGAGGTTTTGTATAGGTACCGATGGACATTATTTCATTTGAACTAGACATTGTTAGAGTTTAATTTTAGAAATGATCGTTCACTTGTTATATATGGATTGATTGTTCGAAAACTTAATTGACAAAATGAGAAGCTAATTCACTTTAATTCAACTTTGAATTAGATCTTGTAAAGATTAAATTCAATTTTGAATTATATAGAATTGAGTTAATTTTAATTCACCTTTGAATTATATCCGAGTTAGATTAAATTCAATTTTGAATTAGAATTTTAAGTTTTAAGTCTGATTGTCCTCTTTGTTCAAAGTCAAGTCCCAATGGTTCTATCACTTGTCCAATAAGTTCAAGGTATGCGATAGGTGTTATGCGATTGGAGGAAACCCTTGAAAATTGAGCAGAGTAACTTCTTGGCAGTGATTGAATAGAGTAACCAATAGAGTGCGATTGATTCCTGTAGCACCAAACACTTAGAAATAAACTATTAGTCACTACACTTGAATGCTATTCAAGTTAACTGAATCACATGCGATTGCCTTTGTTGTGTTTGAAAATAGAACAAGAACCCTTGAATCGCACTGGCCAACAGAATGCGATTGATGAACCAGGACTTAGAATCTCAGTTTATGTGGCTGATAGCACTTTAAACCTTCCAATCGCATGCGATTGATCCTACGCGGCTGATAGCACTAAGTATCGGTCAAATATCAACTTTGTAAGAACTATAAACCGTATCACCCTGTCAATCGCATTGACCACTATCCGGCTTATAGACTCAGATATGTCGCAATCAGATCTGATTGCCTTACCCCTTATGATGACTACCCACTTGTACCTTGATTGGTATGGGTAGTACTTGAGTTTCCTTGTTCTACACTTAAACTTTGAAGAATAAATTATTATTTTTAATTAAAATTGACTTCTTCTTCTTCAATTCTGCATTTAAACCTCAAGATCACCATAAATGCTTAATTTTTAGAAATTAAATGCCATAAACTCAAGAATTTAATGAACTATCGGACTTTTTCCTTTAAAAACACCACTCGGTTTTGAAGTATTCTTCAAGAAAGCCTTATAAAACAGTAGAAACCTTCTAACAACCCGGAAAGATGATAGAAAAAGTAGTGTTTTATACCTTAAATGTGTTCTATATTCGGGAAATGTTTAAACTCGCACCTTTCTTGAACAAACCTTGTGGTTGTATGCTTTGTAGAACCCGAATGCTTGTTGTTTTCGAACAATCACGAGCCAAAAACAAGTTTGCCTCTGATACCAATTGATGGTCCCGTATTATACTACTGATGAAGCAATGCTAGATGATAATCTTTCTAGTGTGTGTTTGTGTGTGTAATCGGTAAGAGAGAGAGAGCCGAGAGTTATTGAGAGATAACACAAACACAAGATCTGTTGAAATGCAAAGCTTACTTTAGAATGGTGGGGCAAATGCCTTTTATAGCATTTGCCCAACTATACAAGAATTACATATTGCACCCTCACTTTTTATAATCTAACATAAATGCCAATAATTAACAATATATATATTTATTAAATAATAAATATATATATATATATATATATATATATATATATTCTTGTTAATTAATTATATCTGGTTATTCATAACTCTCTATCTGGTTTATGACTAACTGTCATAATACATTAATACCTATCTCCTAAAGTGTGAACGAACTTCTTGAATTACGTACCCTCACAGGTGTTACCCTTGAGTGTCTTATGGCATTGGGTGTTTCATCAGGGTTCGACGGTTATGCACACAAATTCTATCAGACTCCCACTTGTGCTTACCTTGATGATACTGACATAAGGGTACCTCTAGACAAGTCCTTAGGTTAACCGAGAAATAAGAAATCTTATACCTAGGTGTGATTATTAAATCCTTATAAAACAAACTATTTATAACTTATAAAACTAACTGTTTTATAATGAAGCTTCATAAGAACCCCCAGTCTTATGATTGGGTATACTTTAGAATTTTCCCTCTGCATCACGATGTTTCGATTTTGAGTGTGAGCATGGTGTGACTAAACTCTGAACACTCAGAACCATTTCTCGACTGTCCGATTTTGACTGAGTGATAAACGACAAAGAACAAATCAGTTCGTTTGGGCATGGTCATGCACTTCCACAGTCTAGATCAGTTACGTGGCCCGGAAACATCTCTCCCTAAGAGGATTTGCAGTTAGCCGCTCGCATACTTGCATTTGGCAATATGTTTTCCGCTGACACCAGATACGCCCGTTATTGCTACCCAGTTACAGTGTAGCATTAGGTGCGATCCAAATGCCAGAAGTATACGCATCCCAAACCAAATACCTTAGGCTTGAGGACAACCTATGTGATGAATACCTTTGACTCGTAAACCACGTGGTATTCTTCACGATGTCACTATCCGATATTCACACCCCTGGTGAATATCCGTACATCCTTGGCCTACATATCTGGTAGCTATCTTCAATCACTATGAATCTCCACCAAAGACTACAATGAAGTTATTATCTCCCTAATCGAGGTTCCCACCAGGATAGGTAGTCACGGACAAGATTTTGAATAATAATCCTTTTATTCATGGATATTACCAAAACATACAAAATTTGAGAAAAGTAATGGGATTAATAATGTACTCTCCATATTCACCCTCCTGGAATATAATAAAAAATTAATACTAGTCCATCGTCTTAATTCACCGCGTCTATTTGCGTTACTATGTTGGTTTAAGTAGATTTATCAAGGATCACTTCTTGAAACCACAACATTACTATGAACTAAAAACAAGTATGCACTAACTAGTGCTCCCACTCATTTTGCTAGATAAATTATTTTTCGCAAACCCTGAAAACAAGTCTAGTCTTTCTAATTTTATTATATTGCCCAAACTCGGAGAACTGGATTAACTCCTTTTTTCTGAATATATATAAAAGTATTCCATAAGCATACTTGGTTATATTGTAGATGTATAGATACTTTTTATTCCAAGAAATAGACTGAAATAATAAATCTTTTTGTTTACACTAACCCGTAAACAAGATTAGATATTTAGTGCATAAACACTTATCTAATAATCTATATATTATTTTCAACACTTAACTCTTTTAATATATTTAATATTGGTGACATTGAATTTCAATATATAATTATGACCTACTGGGACTAGTCCATTTACCTGGACTCATTTTAAATCCTCAAAATTCCCGTCATTAGAATTATATATGTGCTTGAATTTCAACAAGCTGATAATTATCATGTTTTTCTAAACACTTATTTGCTTCTACTCAATATATATATATATATATATATATATATATATATATATATATATATATATATATATATATATATATATATATATATAAGTTTAATAGAAACTTGATAAATACCTTTGCGTAGGTCAATTGCTCTCACTGATTATTATGAAAACATGGCATTACTTAAAACACCTTATTGACTTGGTCAAACTTGACACAAAAGTCAAAATACTGATTTTAAGTATAAATCTAAAACTTAGGTTTCGAAATAAGAATCTTTAAAGTTAACGAAACCTTAAACTTGAATTTTCCACATATCCACTATTTCCTATTATGAAAATTGGTTTCTCGAAACTTGTCTTTATTACAAGTATGACACACTTGTACCGATTCTTATTTAAAACACATCAGTGTACTTGATTATAATATCCATTATAATCATACTCACAAATGTTTTATCTTTAAACACATCCCCCGAAATAATAACTATTATTTCAAGTGTTTTAATTCTAGTTTAAAGCTTGAACTTTTTTTCATAAATACTTATAATTGCTTGATTACACAACAATAACTGTGTTGATTCAATAAATTCCACAAGTTTAGTCGATCAATTACAATATTAATCATATTACTCAAATGGCAACAAATGCTTATGGACTAAAAGCTAATAAGTCAAAAACTTTGACTTGTTAGTTATCCTCTAGTCATACTTGACTAGATATACTTATAAACTACGCGCAAGGACATATCAACCAATAATCTATTAAAGTTTTAATAAAAAGAAGTCTTTAAAACCATTACATATTCAAAATGAAAAATTATAAATAAGTAAAAGTCCATGAATCATAAATGTTCTTGTTCCCGCACGTAGTGTCCTCCAGCATTGCAAGGCATCCTTTTGCTTT
The DNA here is from genome assembly GCA_947179395.2 of Pulicaria dysenterica. NCBI lineage: Eukaryota > Viridiplantae > Streptophyta > Magnoliopsida > Asterales > Asteraceae > Pulicaria > Pulicaria dysenterica. The sequence goes on along the minus strand of OX359289.1, from coordinate 76,625,364 downwards.
TACTGGCCTATTTGCAATAAACGATTGGAAAAAGTCAAATACACCACTTATATAATAAGTTGAAAGCAAAAATACTGAAGTTAGTCAACGAAAGTACCTGTGGCGTTTCCACCACCCTCGTGACGCTTCGGGCAGTTGACCTTATAGTGACCAATTTCACCGCACTTGAAGCACCAGTTCTCGGCCCTTGCTTTGTTCGGTTTAAACTTCTTGCCCTTGCCTTTGCCATTTGCCTTGGCCTTGGATGCAGACGGTCCTGGCTCGGTTTTACCCTTACCCCTTCCATTGCGCCCCTTCCTCTTCTTAGCAGCTCCATTTTCCACCACTAGGATATCCTTGGACTTGTTACCCAGATTCGACTGCGCTGTCTTAAGCTTTCTTGACATCGTAACGTTCTGAACGAGCCTGCTCTTGAAACGTATCCCTCAGCTGACAGATCATGTCATAGGTTGATGTATCCATCATGCTTGTTTGCAACTCTGGACTCATAGTCGCAAGCTTGAGGCAACTTACATCTAGCGCATCATCGACACGCTTCTGGTAAGCCTCCCGAACATCAGCCCTCGCATTGTTGGCTGGGGCATTTCCCACCGGCTCTTCTAGGACGTACCATTTCCTCTCATACCTGAGCACAATCTGTAGATTACGCTCCCAGTTGAGGAAATTAGGTCTAGTGAGCTTATCCTTTTCTAGGATGGAAGGGAGCGAGAGGTTGTTAGTATTGGTAATGTTTTCCATCTACAATTTAATCATGTAGTTCAGTTAGTAACACATATAAGACTTTGCTAAATACAAATTCATAAAAAAACCTTAAATGATTAAGTATTAGCCCTAGGATCCTTATTTCACACGTGTTGGTGCACGGTTTGGGCACGTCAAAACCAACCCCGTGCTATTTCAGGTAGGTAGATTCATTTACCAATCGTATCTTAACTTGATACGATTCCTAGACCTTGTAGAGATTTTTAGACAAAACTATCTAACTATGTTTATCTCTATACTAAATGCATTTTGGGCCCATCACATTAGGGAATCACCAAAATAGACCGCACCACCTACGACGGGATGAACTCTGGCCCGTCACATCAGGGAATCGAAAAGTCTTTCACCCCCTCCCCACATCGGTTTGAACCCCGGTGTGTACGGTTTGGGCACGACAACACACAAAGGTACTGGAAGTAGGAAAGGTGTACCACTAGAAATACCTATCTCCCTAAGTGTGAATGAACTTCTTGAATTACGTACCCTCATAGGTGTGACCCTTGAGTGTCTTATGGCATCGGGCGTGTGATCAGGGTTCGATGGTTATGCACACAAATCCTATCATCCTAAACAATTCCTCAAGATTAGGTTGGAGCTGTTCATTCATAGGGAATTGGTTCAGGAGGGTTAGGTGGGTAATACGTATATTGATCAAGCTGAGGATAGATGGGTGGTTCATAAGAGAATGGTTCAATGTAGTTAAATCCACCACTGAAGTCTAGACATCCACATGTAGTGTTATCACCACATACCTCATCCTAGAGAATTCTATAAGGAGGATCCCAATGAAATGTTTGATTATTTTGATAGTCCATATTTTTCTAAAGAGAAACATCAAAACAAACAACCAGTGGATAAGAGATACAAAGACAAAAACTAAAGAAAAGAAAACACAAAGAAAAACTAAAGAAAAGGAAAAGAAAGAGAAAAGAACTATTATTATTGTGACTATCGGAAAAAAGGGCCAGGCAGGTCGATCAGGAGTCATGATCCTTTCGGTGTATTAAACCTTTCGGAAAATCCAACAATTAAGACGAAGAGACTATTATAGACACTACTTCCCTAGACGTGTCTCCACAATAATAAAAAGAAATCAAAAAACAAAAATAAAACAATATTTACAATTTATACAAAACTAGGGGGTTCAATGCAACAGTTTTGATATGTTCTCAATACGGCGCCAAAAACTTGGTATGTGTTGTCGTGTATGGTTTTTAGGATGTGAGTTAGATGCTTTCACACGTAGTATTTAAAATGTTAAAATATGAATTGATACATCACGCACGGGCAGTTTACCCACTCGTGTAGTATAGCTTTATATAACCGAGTATCGAATCACATGGAACGTCAAATATCGAAATTGGATCTTCACTATTGTTTAACCGATCAATAATCTCGAAGGTGGATTAAACTAAGATTACGCTAATATTAAAGAAATAATGAAAAAAAAACGAAGTAGATTCAAACCAAATAGATATTTACCCGGACTTTGAATCCTCCTAACTAATCATGGAAATGACATAGATGCTACAAAAACCATATAAAGATATTTGATTCAAAAATCATATTTGTTTCTTTTAAGCTTATAAAAATGGAGTAAACTTGTTTTAACTCATAGTTGTATAACCAATGGATTGGTTGAGCTTGGTATCGGATGGATTTCGTGTAAGAATTGGTTGATATGGAAGTTGTTGTTTGGAACTCGGTTACACTGACATCGTTTTTATACTTGGGTGATTCGGGTATAGGTTACTTAGTACTTTAAAAAAGGAAATGTTAAACACTTGTGATTATTATATATCGGATGAAGTAAGATTCAGTGACCAATCTTGGTAAGTGTCCGATATCGGTTGAACGGTAAAAACACACAAGTGTAAAAAATGAAGAAAACCCCCTTTTCGGTTATTCTCGCTGTCGAAGAACAACAATCACATATCCAAACTAATGTGTTTTAAAACAACTAATATTGATTCCAATGAGTTCACCTACCTAAATGAACAACTCCTTTGCCATTTCTTAACCAAAACAGATCAAAAACAAGGTTTAATCAACGATTTGAATGAAGAACATGAAGAGCACGTGAAAACCCCTAAATCGGGGACTTGATGATCAAATGTTAACCAATTTGGATTATATCAATGGAAATAGACGCGAAAATGGTTTTCGACCATGAATCCATCAATTTCAAGCATTAACACAACGAATCAAGCACCCAAAATCGATTTCTGATGAAACGAACTTCACGGTTCTTCACACACAAACACACACTTGATGATTTCGATCGAAAAAGGTATCAACCTAGATGATATTGAATCAAATCATTGAAGGATTGTCTCTTATACCAATTGTATATACATTGATAACACAAACAATAAAGAATATGTGAGATTTGGCAGGATCTAGATGATAGAACTCTTCTACACACATAAAGGTGTTTTCTATTATGGATATTGTGAGAGAATTACACTTGCGTATGCTTGAAGACTAATACTAGTCGGCTAGCTTACTATATATAGGGTACACTAAGTAACCGAGTTAGGTATTTTTTGGATGCGAGAAGTACCTTATATCGGTCATAGCTAAACCGATAAACATAAACTAATTACTGCTAAATTATAAAGGTGAGGGTGCAATATGTCAATATTGTAAACTTGGGCAAATGCTATAAAAGGCATTTGCCCCCACTATTCGAGTTCTAGTGATTTCCAAAGGGTAGAAAACTTTTAAGGTATAAATAATACTTTTTCTACCATTTCTTTGGGTTATATCGAGGGTTATTACTGTTTTATAGAGCTTTCTTGAAGAAAAAGGTCAAACCGAGAAGTGTTTTATAAGCAAAAAGTCCAATGGTTCATTAAATACCCACTTTTCGACATTTAATTTTCTGGGTATTTAAGCATTTATGGTGTTCTTGTTCCAGGAAGTACACACTTGAAGATGAAGAAAGCTGTTTTTTAATTTAAATAATTATAAAATCTTTTAAGGTTCATTGTTGTACAAGGAAAATCAAGTACAACCCATACCAATCAAGGTACAAGTGGGTAGACACCATAAGGAGTAAGGTTGACTGATCTGAAAGTGACATCTCAGATCCTATAAGCCGGATCCAAGAGGTATGCGATAGGTGGGGTTTGCGGCTTATAGAAATTCCAAGCTGAAACTCCAAGTGTTACTTTGTGTGCTATCAGCCGCACTAAAACTCAATCGCATGCGATTGAGTGAGTTCTAAGTGGTTCTATCAATCGCAGTCCTAATCCGTGCGATTCAAGGGTTATTGGTTACTTGGTTCTCTTACACACCAAAGGCAATCGCATTCGAATTCCTGACTAGATCAGTATTCGATTGACATTACTAACTGTGTTATTTCTAAGTAGTTGGTGCTACATGAATCATCAATCGCATTCTATTGGTTACTCAATAACTCATAATCAAGCCGTTACTCTGCTCATTTGTCTTCAAGGGATATTACCAATCGCACAGAACCATTCGCACACCTTGAATCTATTGGACAAGTGTTGAACCTATTGGGACTTGACTTATTGAACAAGAGGACAATCAAACGTTAAACTTTAACAATCTAATTCAAAATTGAATTTAATCTAAACCGGATCTAATTCAAGGTTGAATTAAATTAACATTAATTCTATCTAATTCAAAGTTGAATAAAATTGACTTAATTCCTCAATCATCACCTTAAAGTTTTCAAACAAGCTTGAAAAGAATCTTATTCTTAAAAGTCAACAAAGGTTTTTAAACAATCAAATCATCAAACAAGCAAACGATCATTTCTTACTAAACGTTCAATATGTCAAGTTCAAATGAAATGATGTCCATTGGTACCGACACAAAACCTCCTGTTCTATTTCGAGGAGAATATAATGTATGGAAAGGAAAGTTTATGGACTTCGTGGAGCACAATGAGATATACGGAGAGATGATGATCAACTGCATTCTAAACGGGAACAAAAAGTTCATAAAAATTGTTGAAGCTGACCCGAACAACAATCCCGCCATCTCCGTCATGAGAGGGAAAAGACTACAGAAGAGCTCACAACACAAGAAAAGGAAACTAGAAAGGCTGAACGGATTGCTAAGTACTATCTAAAGCAGGGACTCTCCTCAGAAATCTATACTAAAATAGATAGCTTAGCCACTGCCAAATAGATATGGGATGAGATCAAGAAGCAGCTGCAGGGTACTGAACAGGGGGAGTATATCAAGCATACTCAACTAGTCAACAGCTATCATGACTTCAGTGTTAGAGAGAATGAACTTCTCTCTGAAACATATGGTAGATTTTGCAAACTGCAAAATGAGATAAGATCTAATCAAATCATCAGGACTAACTTAGATCTAAACTGTGTTTTTCTAAAGTCACTGGGTCTTGAATGGAAGGAGCATGCCAGACTGTACAAGCAAATCAACAACGATCTTACCACAGTTACCTTCCACAACATATTTGAAGATCTTAATCAATATTAGGATGAAGTTCTGAAATCTCTCCCAAAACAGCCAGCTACAGACCCTCTAGCCCTAGTAGAAGCAGAAAGTATTCTAAGAAAATCATCATCAAGATCAATGAAGTACAAGCAAGTGATTCTTAGTGAATCAGAACCGGATGATGATGATGAAGACTCAGTTGAAGCTGCCATCCATGCTCTCTCAGTTGTTGGCAAGACTTTCAGAAATCGCTTCAACAAAACCAACAACAAACAACGATTTAGATCAGGCTCCAGGAGACCAGAAAGGCTTGCCCCTGTTGACAAGCCTTGATTTCAAAGGGAAGAAAGGAAGAAGGAAAAGAAGATAGACTCTAAATGTTACAACTGTGGGAGGTCTGGACACATGATCAGGAACTGTACACAAAAGAAGATCAAGGATGCTGAATACTACAGACAAAAGTACCGCCTGTCAAAACAAAAGCAGGCTGGGAATGCACTTATGGTGGAAGAAGATCAGTTCCTGGAGGACACAGACTCCGATAGTGATCTAGATGGTGAGGACCATGCATAGTTCTTTCTGATGGCTAGTGGTGAAGCAGGTAATAGGGATGAAGATGGTGGTGATGATCTCTCCGATGCTGTAGAGGAGATTATGGAAAGCGGAAAGGTACCTTCTATCTCTAACTCTAATGTGGGATTTAATTTTGAACATATCCAAACCATATTAAACCGCATGATAAAGTTAGAACATAAGGTGACCAAACTAACAAGTAAAAATGAAGTGTTAAAAGAGGTCATTCATACGCAAGATAAAGAAGCACAATGCAATTGAACATTTAGAAAAGAATATAAATGAATCAAAGGTTCATTTAGCTATGAAAGAATCTGAATTTTTAAAATTAACTGATAAGACAAACATCATCATGCACGATCTCAAACAGAGCGTATTAGTGCAGAAAAGGATTCAGAAATTCTTAAAAATGAACAACGTGCTCTTTGCTTAAAATTCAAAGAACTTAAAGACCTTCTAATCAAAAGAGGGCAAAGTGAACAAACCATCTTTCTATATAAAGAAAAGGAACGACCTTTTTCAAGATGGACCTTTGAAGGACTTGGTTTTAAAAACCCAAGTGTTCTGAGTTAGGTTACTGCCAAACAGTTATATAATGCGAATTTATTTGGCGAAGGACTAACTCACCGAATGGTATTTGTTGGTCAAGAGGAAGAAAGACTTGAAGAGGATGTCAAGCGAACCCTTCATTTCAAAACTGTAATTCCCTTCAACTACTCTAACCTCAATGACTCATACTTCACTTACCCTCCTCCAACACTGAATTCTACTGTCACCTCTCCAATATACATAGATGAGGAACTTTATGCTCCTGAAGTACCAAAACCTAAACTTCAATACATTCCCCACAAGGAATTATAGAGAAGGTTTCAAACCTTGCAAGAGTTTTGCTACACACATCTGATATTCGGAGACATTGCCAAAGCTTTCCACTCAGAAACCACACCTCAAACCATCTCTGTTTCTGACCAATCACCTGAGCATGCACAATTAGCTCAAGAAAATGTTGTCCTTCACAAGCGTATCAAAACCATTTTTAATCATGATGAAAAGATCATAGACAACTTGTGCAGGGAAAATACAGCATTGAAAGAACTCATCATCCAAGTCAAGCAAGAGATGCAGGCTCCTACTCCATTCACCTTTTCTCCATACGCAAAACGAATTGAAGATTCTATGAATGCGTCCACATCTTCCCAAGATGTCCAACCCACAATAAAATCTGTTAAAAATGCTACTTTGGTAACTTTAAAACAAAGACAGATTTTCAAATAGACACATACTTCCACTTCTAATCACATTTCTCGTATGCCCACTGACATACCTGAATCTTCAAAAGCAGTTGCAATTCGATCACGACTCACTTCTAACACTTTAACTTCTGCTGCAGATGTGAAGGAGCTCGGGAGTGAAGAGCGTAAAATAAATACAACTTGGAAGAGAGTAATTCCTAGGTCATCTAGCAAATGTTCTAATATTAGACAAACATGTGAACAACTTTTGATGTTTGATAGAGTCTGTAATCATTCAAGTTTACATGATACAATTTCCTCTTCCATGGTCACTGTGAATTTCATTGTGAGTATGATCAATTAAGAAAACAAATTGGAATTAAACCATGTGAGGACTGGACAGATTTTTTCGCTAATCAAATCAAAGTTCCATTTATATACTCTAAAGGGTTTATCATTCATCAATGGATCACGACTCGTCAGTCACATGCACTCAAACGTTTAAACAAATCAAGACGATTACTGACGATTAAAGAACTGGAGTTCTACAGAAGACAGGGTTATGATGCTTTCAAAAAGGCATGGACTGCTCAAGAAAAACACTTGCATTCTCAAAAACAATCTCGCAATCCTCCTTCTAAACGTGCACAAGTTTCTACACCCAAGCCTTCATCACATCAGCGAGTAGTAAAACCTACTGCACCTAAGGCTCCAGTTTAGCAAAAGCAGGTTGATGTGTCGAGGCCACAAAGGATTCCTAAGCATTCCTCGAAAACATGGATTCGCAAACATAACGCTTCTGCAACTCTACCGAATCCTAAACCTCCAACCCCATCACCTGTCAAACCAACGGTCGTACCAAAACTTCCTTCTAAGCCAACTCTTTCTCAATCTATTCCTTCTCGACAAAAGATAAAACCCACATGGGTACCAAAGGATAGATCATTTGAAGTTTCACCACCACACATAGAAACAATCAATACTCAACCAATTATAGGAACTAACAATCAAGAACCCATTCATATATGGGGACCTAAACGTGCTTTATTCTCTTTTTGCAGGCACCTAACCTCTGGTACCTTGACTCCGGTTGCACCAAGCACATGACTGGAAACAAGAGTCTTCTAAAAAATTATGTTCCTAAGTACTCCGGGAATGTACGTTTTGGGAACGACAATGTTGCACCAATAATGGGGTACGGAGACATAGAGAAGAAGCATATCAAAATCAAGAAAGTCTCCTATGTAGAAGGGTTGGGTCATAATCTGTTTAGTATCGGACAGTTCTGTGATAAAGACCTTGAGGTAGTGTTCAAGAAGAACAAATGCTCAGTTCTAACTGAGAATGGACATGAACTACTGGTAGGTTCGAGGAAATCTAACCTGTATTCCATTGATTTGGAAATTTACAACTCCCCTACCTCCGTGTGTCTATTGTCCGAAGCCTCATCAGATCTTACTTGGCAATGGCACAGAAAACTCTCTCATCTGAACTTTCAAAATATAAACAAACTAGTCACTGGTAAGTTGGTGAGAGGCATTCCCAAGTTAAGATTCAAGAAGGATCATCTATGTGCAGACTGTGAGAAGGGTAAGATGAAGAAGGCTTCCCACAAATCAAAACAAGTGTTCAGCACTACCAAGCCTTTGGAACTTCTGCACATGGATCTTTGTGGTCCTATGAGGATTCAATCGAAGAGTGGAAAGAAGTATATCTTAGTCATGGTGGATGACTACTCTAGATATACTTAGGTCAAGTTTCTGCGATCAAAAGATGAAGCTACACCAACAATCATTTCCTTCATCAAGCAACAGCAGAATAAGCACGGTCAGAGTGCTGTTTCCCTACATACAGACAATGGAACTAAATTCAAAAACAGTACTCTGAAGAGCTTTTGTGACCTTGTTGGGATCAACCATCACTTCTCAGCTGCATATACTCCACAACAAAATGGTGTCGTGGAAAGATGAAACAGAAGGTTGAAGCAGCCCGTACCATGCTATCATACTCCGGGCTCCCACCTTCCTATGGGGCTGAAGCCATCAGCACTGCCTGCTATACGCAGAACCGCTCTTTAATAAACGCTTTAAAAAAACTCCCTATGAACTGGCCGATGAAGTTTACGAACAACAACAACGTGAAAATGCTGACAAGGAGATTGTGCTATATGTACCCCAGCAAGAATCTGAACTGAGGCCAATTGATCTGTAAGAAGGTGAAATACCTCAAGAGCAGATGTAACATCCCAAAATAGGGCTTAGTTGTACTATATGTTTATATACTTGTACATTGATTTTAATCAATGTATTTTGTTGCTAAATATGTTATTTGTTAATTATACGTGATAAAAAGGTGATATGTGAAATAATTATAATAATAGGTAAAATTGGTATGTTAGTAACCGGTTTTAGATTATGGTTCTAAAAATATCCTAGTTAGGTGAAACTAGTAAACGAGGGTTAATTTGTAAGTTAAAAAGGGGGAAAAATACCACGTTCTAATTAAATAACCAACCAAGGTCGGTTCAAGGGGTTCTTATCCCCTGGAGAAACATAAAACACACAATACACACACTAAACACATACACTAGCTCTCGTTTTTTTACACACACGCTTCAAACCCATGGTGATTTTTGGAAGAAAGATCAAAGGAAGGAGTTTGTTTGTGGCTTCCTTATCAAATTCGTGATCCATCTACTGTTATTCTACTAATTTGTAAGTGTTCTTGTATCAAATCTTGTTCTTTAGTCTTGTGAAGAAGATGATCAATTTTGATGATTTAAGTTATGTTTTGGTGTTATTCTTTGGTGTCAAATGAGTCCATAAGCACCATATGATTATAAGGAACCTGTAGAAACAACTGAATCTGAGATTTGGTTGATTGGTATGTCAACTTTGTGGTTTTCGGGGCTGTGCAGAAAATAGGGTCGAAGGTTACTGTGTTCTTGGTCCTTGCGGCCGCAAGGGATGGCACTTGCGACCGTAAGCATTTGTTATGGTCTTTGCGATCGCAAGCATGGTGGCTTGCGACCGTAAGAGTGTATTTGTTGGTTTACCGCTTACGAGCGAAGGTAATGTGGTTTACAACCGCAAGTACATAACTTGAGAGCGTAACCAATCGTAGAACCATGCTTGCGGGCAAAAGGGACTCCCTTGCGATCGAAAGCATTGGTTTGTTAGAGTAGGACCCTTGCGGTCGCAAGTGGTATGCTTGCAGTCGTAAGGTGTATTTTTAAGGGGTCCTTGCGACCGTAAGGTGGTACCTGCGGCCGCAAGGAAGAGTCTAGCATATTGGTTTTGTACAGCTTATGTTTAGAACCATGTGTGTTAATTGTATGATGTTAACTAGCCTGTAAATGATGTGTTAGGTGCTCCTGAAGAACCAGAGGACACCGAGCATTATATTTGCTTGCTGTAGCTTATCAGGTGAGTACCAGTTAACCTTAGACATCACAATAAGAATGTTATACCACGCTTAAGGTAAGTTATTGTTATGTGTTGGTAATTGATACGGTATTATTTGTTATACAATCATGATAAACATGTGTTAGATAATTGTTATGGTATGGCTTCTGTAGGCCAATTATGATATGCTTTGTTATACGATCGGCTTCTGTAGGCCATTCTGTTATAATATGGGCTTTTGTAGGCCAACTTGGTATGATATGGCTTCTGTAGGCCAACCTGTTTATGATGCGGCTTTTGTAGGCCAATCCATGTTAGTGCCGGCACATGATGCTGTTTGGGGTACGGTGATTCGTTGATTGCGAATCGGGCTCTTGCTAAACCTCTATACCTCAACTAGGGGCTCTCATCGACATCCCCGCTCGTTAGGGGCTCTCACTGACATCCCCGCTCGTTAATGCAATGGTAGACTGCAACCCGCTCCCCCACCGGCGCGATATGGTTGATGTATTCGGTTCCCCTAGTTTGGATCATTGAGCCGGGCTCGCAACCCTGCAAGATATGACTCCTCCTGGCCATACCGGAACATTGCTAGCTGCTAGGGTAAAATTGTTTGATAATCTATGATTGTTGCTTTTGTAACTCTGATTACTGGTTCTAACGGTCGGCGGATATTTGGTAACCTTTGTCGGGTCCTTTTGTTAAACTTACGATGTAAATAACTAACTTTCAGCTTCCACTATGTTTGTTAAACATTATCTTTTGATAAAAAGTTGGTGTCTTAATTATATTTTATTAATTAAGCTTATGAAAACCCGGCGGTGTTACAAGTTGGTATTAGAGCCTTGGTTTGAGGGAATTGGGTACTTTGAGGAGTATTCGATCTCAAACCCAGGCCCGACCATTATTAAGTGTTCCCTGGGTGGTAATGGGGTGTGATGAGCGTTCTATGTTAATTGTTGTATGTTAAAGTAGTACTGGTATGTGATAACTGTTAAATTACTTGAGTTATAGCTAGTATTCTTGTTTTGGTATAGAAGCTGAATCAGATGGCTAGTTCCTCCGGTAATGAAGACAGAGATGCTTATATTCATCAGCTAGAGACTCAACTAAAGCAAGCGAACGATCGGGAGTCGTTACGAATTGCTCACGAAGTATCTAAGTCTGCTGGTTATAAGAATTTCATGAGCTGTAAGCCTCCTGTTTTCAATGGTGTAATGATCTTTCGGTTGTAGAAACTTGGATTCGGAACATGCGAAATGTTTTCGATTCCAGTGAATGTGAAGAGAAGAAGAAAGTCACCTTTGCTAGACAAATGTTACGAGATCGTGCACTTACCCGGTGGGATACGGTTGTGAGTGTCACACCGCCAGAGGTTTTGGATGCTTTAACCTGGGAGGATTTCTTGAAAAAGCTCCGAAAGAAATACTGCTCAGATTATGATATGCAGAAAATTGAGGACGAGTTTAGAGCTCTTCAGAAAGGCGATAAACCCGTGGAGGATCTGATATCAAAGTTTTCTGATAAGATGAAGATTGTTCCTCATCTACTACCGGACAAGAGAGCAAAGATTAGCAAGTTTGCCAATGCCTTACCTATTGAATACCGATCTGCTGTGAGGTCTGTAGCAACACTGGATGCAGCCTTTGATCTAGACCGGCACACCGAAGATGATTATAGGCAGAAGCCGAAAGTTCAGCCATAACAACAAGGAGGAGGGTACAAGAGGAAGTTTGAACAGTCATTTGGTAATAGGAGAGGTGATAGTGGGTCTGGAAATAGGCCAAGAGGTAATTCTTCTCAGAAGTCAGCAAGCTGGGATGTGGTTAAATGCAGGAAGTGTAGGACTAAGGGTCATCAGACTCATGAGTGTTGGTTTAGGGAAAATGTTTGCTATAAGTGTCATAAACCTGGCCATAGAATGTCTGATTGCCCTCAATTGCAAGGTTCGGGTGCTGGTGGATCGTCTCGAGCTGCGGGTCAGAAAAAGGGAGGCGCCCCACGTGCACAGGGGAGGGCCTTCCAGATGACTACAGATGAGGCAAAGAATGCAGGTGATGTCATTACTGGTATCTTCTTAGTTAATTCTATACCTGCATGTGTTCTATTTGATTCCGGTGCTACCTACTCGTTTGTGTCTTCTGTTTTCTGTGATAAATGGCAACTACCTCTTACTGTGATGAAATATCCTATTAGAGTAGAAATAGTTGAAGGTAGTCAAGTCCTAGTTACGTCATGCGTACCTCAAGTTTCCATTACTATCGACGGACATTGTTTTGTTGTTTCCCTACTCCTCATGCTGATTACTGGTTTTGATGTTGTTATTGGCATGGATTGGCTTACCAATCAAAATGCCAAGATATTGTGCTCTAAAAAGTTAATCAAAATTCCACTACCTGATGGTACCTATGCTGTGGCGCGAGGAGAAAGACCTAAATCCGATATTCCGTTGATAAACTTTATTAAAGCCCAGAAATCTCTTGTTAAAGGTTGTGATTCCTACTTAGCATACGTGATTAATGCTGAGGTGGAAGAAAATGCTGTTAATGATATCAGGGTGGTTTCAGAATACCCTGAGGTATTTCCTGAAGAGTTACCGGGTTTACCTCCTGTCAGGGATGTAGAATACCGGATTGACCTTATTCCTGGTGCTACGCCTGTAGCAAAATCCCCGTATCGTCTTGCGCCGTCTGAGATTCGGGAAATGATGACTCAAATCCAGGAATTGCTTGATAAAGGTTTCATACGTCCGAGTTCTTCACCTTGGGGAGCTCCGGTGTTATTTGTTAAGAAGAAGGACGGTACACTACGCATGTGCATTGACTACAGGGAGCTGAATAAACGAACTGTGAAGAATAAATATCCGTTGCCTCGTATAGATGATCTGTTCGACCAATTGCAAGGTGCTAAATGTTTCTCGAAGATTGATCTCCGTTCGGGTTATCATCAAGTTCATGTTCGAGATGAAGACATTCCTAAGACTGCTTTTAGAACTCGATATGGGCACTATGAATTCTTGGTGAGGCTGTTTGGTTTAACCAACGCTCCTACTGTTTTCATGGATATGCTGAATCGCATATGCCGTCCTTTTCTTGATAAGTTTGTTATTGTATTTATTGATGACATCTTGATATATTCCAAAACAGAAGCGGAGCATGAGCACCATCTTCGCCTAATTTTGGAAATTTTAAAGCAGGAACGACTCTACACTAAATTGTCTAAGTGTGAATTCTGGCTTAAAGAGATGCATTTCTTAGGTCACGTTATTTGTAACGAAGGCGTTAAAGTTGATCCAACCAAAATTGAAGCTGTTGTGAACTGGGGAACTCCTCGAAGTCCTACAGAGATTAAAAGTTTCTTAGGTCTTGCTGGTTATTACAGACGATTCATTCAAAACTTTTCTAAACTTGCGGGTCCGTTAACTAAATTGACTCGTAAGGATGTTACGTACGTGTGGGCCGATGAACAAGAAAAAGCTTTTCAGACTTTGAAGCAGTTGTTATGTCAAGCTCCTATTCTGACATTGCCTAATGGGTCAGAAGACTTCGTTGTCTACTGTGATGCTTCATATGAGGGTTTAGGTTGCGTTCTGATGCAACGAGACAAGGTGATTGCATACGCTTCGCGTCAGTTGAAACTTCACGAAAAGAATTACCCAACTCATGATCTGGAACTTCCAGCTGTGGTGTTTGCTCTAAAGCTATGGAGGCATTACTTATACGGTACTAAATGTGTGGTATACTCCTATCATAAAAGTTTTCAATATGTATTCACGCAAAAAGAGCTGAATATGCGACAACGACGTTGGTTAGAGCTGATTAAAGATTATGACTGTGAGATCAAGTATCATCCCGGAAAGGCCAATGTTGTAGCTGATGCGTTAAGCCGAAAGAGTTCTCCTGAAGTAGCTAAGTTCATGCAACTTACGGTTGTATCTGATATTATAGCTAAACTGAAGGAAGCACAACAAGAAGCGCTGCAAGAAATTAATTTGAAAGCTGAAACGATGACCAAATTGTCAAAGCAATTGCAAGAGGATAGTCGAGGTTTGAAGACGTTTCAATCTCGTGTTTGGGTACCTAATCTTGGTGGTAATCGGGAATTGATTTTACAAGAGGCACATAAGTCAAAGTTGTCTGTTCATCCTGGCAGTACCAAGTTGTACCAAGATTTGAAAACTTTGTATTGGTGGCCTACCCTAAAGCGTGACATAGCATCGTTTATCAAGAAATGTCAAATCTGTGCTCAGGTGAAAACAGGGCACCAGAAGCCCTACGGTAGTTTACAGCAGTTAGAGATCCCGGAGTGGAAATGGGATTATATTACCATGGATTTTGTGACGAAGTTACCTCGTACTTCTAAAGGGCATGATATGATTTGGGTTGTTGTTGATCGACTTACTAAGAGTGCTCATTTTATCGCGACTAATGAATCTGCACCTTTGAAACAATTAGCCCAACTTTATGTTGCTGAAATAGTATCTCGACATGGTATACCGATGTCTATTGTATGTGATCGGGATGCACGTTTTACTTCTCATTTCTGGAATAGCTTGCAACACGAGCTTGGTACGCGGGTAAATCTTAGCACGACATATCATCTACAAACTAACGGTCAGTCCGAAAGGACTATTCAAACTCTTGAAGATATGCTTCGATCGTGTATACTCGAATTTGGTGGTTCATGGGATTCTCACCTACCTTTGATCGAATTTGCTTATAATAAATCTTATCATTCGAGTATTGGCATGCCGCCCTATGAGATGTTATACGGCCGGCGATGCCGTACTCCCACCTGTTGGTTGGAACCTGGAGAGAAACAATATGCCGGTCCTGATATTGTTCAAATAACTGCTGACAAAGTGAAGATAGCACGCGAAAGGTTGAAAGCTGCACGTGATAGGCAAAAGATGTACGCAGATCATAAACGACGACCAGTTATGTTTGAAATAGGAGATCGGGTATTTCTAAAAGTTTCACCTTGGAAAGGGGTGATTCGTTTTGGATGTAAAGGTAAACTAAGCCCAAGGTATATTGGTCCATTTAAAATCCTGCGACGAGTTAATGATCAGACAGTATCGCTTAAATTGCCGCCTGAATTATCTGGTATTCACAACACTTTCAATGTGTGTTATCTGAGAAAGTGTAAGGTCGAAGATGATCAAATTCTACCTTTACAAGAGTTGAAGTTTGATTCAGCTAAACGTCTTGTAGAAGAACCTGTTGAGATTCTCAATAATAAGACCAAAATGCTACGCAAAAAGTTGATCAAATTAATTCTGGTAAAATGGAAGCATAATTTAGGTCCTAACTTGACTTGGGAGGCAGAGGATGAGATGAAAGCTCGATACCCTCATTTGTTCGTGGTAGAACAGATTCCGAGGACGGAATCTTCTTAAGGGGGGTAGATTTGTAACATCCCAAAATAGGGCCTAGTTGTACTATATGTTTATATACTTGTACATTGATTTTAATCAATGTATTTTGTTGCTAAATGTGTTATTTGTTAATTATACGTGATAAAAAGGAGATATGTGAAAAAATTATAATAATAGGTAAAATAGGTATGTTAGTAACCGGTTTTAGATAATGGTTCTAATAATATCCTCGTTAGGTGAAACTGGTAAACGAGGGTTAAGTTGTAAGTTAAAAAAGGGGAACAAAATACCGCGTTCTAATTAAATAACCAACCAAGGTCGGTTCAAGGGGTTCTAATCCCCTCGAGAAACACAAAACACACAATACACACATTAAACACACACACTAGCTCTCGTTTTTATACACACACGCTTCAAACCCATGGTGATTTTTGGAAGAAAGATCAAAGGAAGGAGTTTGTTTGTGGCTTCCTTATCAAATTCGTGATCCATCTACTGTTATTCTACTAATTTGTAAGTGTTCTTGTATCAAATCTTGTTCTTTAGTCTTGTGAAGAAGATGATCAATTTTGATGATTTAAGTTATGTTTTGGTGTTATTCTTTGGTGTCAAATGAGTCCATAAGCACCATATGATTATAAGGAACCTGTAGAAACAACTGAATCTGAGATTTGGTTGATTGGTATGTCAACTTTGTGGTTTTCGGGGCTGTGCAGAAAATAGGGTCGAAGGTTACTGTGTTCTTGGTCCTTGCGGTCGCAAGGGATGGCACTTGCGACCGTAAGCATTTGTTATGGTCTTTGCGATCGCAAGCATGGTGGCTTGCGACCGTAAGAGTGTATTTGTTGGTTTACCGCTTACGAGCGAAGGTAATGTGGTTTACAACCGCAAGTACATAACTTGAGAGCGTAACCAATCGTAGAACCATGCTTGCGGGCAAAAGGGACTCCCTTGCGATCGGAAGCATTGGTTTGTTAGAGTAGGACCCTTGTGGTCCCAAGTTGTATGCTTACGGTCGTAAGGTGTATTTTTAAGGGGTCCTTGCGACTGTAAGGTGGTACTTGCGGCCGTAAGGAAGAGTCCAGCATATTGGTTTTGTACAGCTTATGTTTAGAACCATGTGTGTTAATCGTATGATGTTAACGAGCCTGTAAATGATGTGTTAGGTGCTCCTGAAGAACCAGAGGACACAGAGCATTATATTTGCTTGCTGTAGCTTTTCAGGTGAGTACCGGTTAACCTTAGACATCACAATAAGAATGTTATACCACGCTTAAGGTAAGTTATTGTTATGTGTTTGTAATTGATACGGTATGATTTGTTACACAATCATGATAAACATGTGTTAGATAATTGTTATGGTATGGCTTCTGTAGGCCAATTATGATATGCTTCGTTATACGATCAGCTTCTGTAGGCCATTCTGTTATAATATGGGCTTTTGTAGGCTAACTTGATATGATATGGATTCTGTAGGAAAACCTGTTTATGATACGGCTTTTGTAGGCCAATACATGTTAGTGCCGGCACATGATGCTATTTGGGGTACGGTGATTCGTTGATCGCAAATCAGATTCTTGCTAAACCTCCATACCTCAACTAGGGGCTCTCATCGACATCCCCGCTCGTTAGGGGCTCTCACTGACATCCCTGCTCGTTAATGCAATGATGGACTGCTACCCGCTCCCCCACCGGCGTGATATGATTGATGTATTCGGTTCCCCCAGTTTGGATCATTGAGCCGGGCTCGCAACCCTGCAAGATATGATTCCTCCTGGCTATACCGGAACATCGCTAGCTGCTAGGGTAAAATTGTTTGATAATCTATTATATACCTCGCATGCTATGATATTCTTGTTATGATACTATGTTTAATCGTTGCTCACTAGCTATTTATAGCTAACCCCTCCATGTACTCTGTCTTAAATTACAGGTAAATAGTTGCTGGTGAGGATGGGTGCCATGTTTTGGTTTATACTGCCGAGTTGGAAGTTTTTGGGAACACTTTTGGTGATTGCTTTTGTAACTCTGATTACTGGTTCTAATTGTCGGCGGATATTTGGTAACCTTGTCGGGTCCTTTTCTTAAACTTACGATGTAAATAACTAACTTTCAGCTTCCGCTGTGTTTGTTAAACATTATCTTTTGATAATAAGTTGGTGTCTTAATTATATTTTATTAATTAAGCTTATGAAAACCCGGCGGTGTTACAGCAGACTCATGATGAGGCTGAGTGGGTGGATCTAGATACAGATTCTGATGATGAAATGGCGGATTTATATGAAAACTTGCACACATCACCCACCAGGATTGTGGAGGAAGCTGAAACTGCTTAAGAAAAGGAGCTCCAGTCTGATACGTTTGTTGATTGGGGGCAGACTGAGGAAGCTCAACTGGTAGAGGAGACTGAGGATCCAGCTCTAGAAAGACTCTTCAAGAACATTGATGATTATGTTGAGGTTGTAACACGCCCAGATACACCCAGAATGGTTCACATGTTTGATGATGATATCAGTGGAAGAGAACTTGCAATCAAAAAGAAAGAATGGGCTACAATCTCAAGAAGAGAAGCTAGAAGGAAACCTAAAATGAAGAAATCTACCTTTGATGTATCTACGGTTCTCAGTGGTATTAATATTGAAGTTCATGAACACTTCCCTCCTCCGCCTGGTCAATTTCAAATCTCTGTAGCTGACATCATTCAAAGAAACATGCAATAAGAAGCTGCAGAGAAAGCAAGAGAAGATTCAAAGTTGCCACTGCCACTGACTTATGTAATTCCTACAACACCTCGGGCTTAGATAGCAACAACATGTTTACAAGAACGGGAAACAAATGAGGCACTGGCAGGTAGCCCTCGGGATTTGCAACAAGTCTAGACATGATGTTTAATTTATTTATTTCTTGTTGTGAATCATTGCACACCTCACTTAGGGGGAGAATGTTAGATTATAAAAGTGAGGGTGCAATATGTCAATATTGTAAACTTGGGCAAATGCAATAAAAGTCATTTGCCCCCACTATTCTAATTAAGTTTTGCATAACTTACATATCTTGTCTTGTGTTTTACTCTCTAGCTCTCGGCTCTCTCTCTCTAGAAACCGACTCACATACACAAACACAAACAAGTTAATCTTTAGCATTGCTTCATCCTTACATTAAGGGACCATCAATTACAATAAAAAAAAACTAAATCAAACCTACATACTATGATCTAACAACATAATGATAGAATTCGAAATCAACCAACAATAATAAAACAATAAAAAAAAGAAAGAATGCTTACTGCAGGAATAAAGGGCAAATTATGTCGATATTGATATGCTCCGGTAAAGTCAATGTCCCAAATAATAATTCCACTCTTGGTTTTTTGAAAAGAGAAATAAAGAATATAAAGGGAAGAAATTTGGAAATGCGCCAACGAAGATAAGAACACAATCTTGTAAACCTGCTTTTCAATGAAAAATATAACTCTCGTATGCAGTTCGGTGACCAAGAAACAAGGTAAAGTGTAGGTCAGCGGCAGCAAGGTAAACAACCAATCCAATGAACAAGAGGAAGCGGTGGCAACTATGAAAAAAACCTGATCATATTGGTTCAATCCAGAGTCGATTACCATTCGTCACCAATTAACAATGAAAGCAGCAAAATAGATAAGCAATGGCAATTTGGGGTGGGCAGGCGGTGGCGGATCGAGACTGTGAAAATCATAGCTAGGTATGATACCATGTAAATTAATAAACCCCAATATGGTTTCTGTGTATTCCTTTAGGAATAAATAAACATACACTTTCTATAAATTACAATGTAGGCCCTTATAATATACAAGATTATAAAGTACAAGTATACAAATAAAAAACCTAAATACTGTTCGTTAACAATCATAATCTCCTAATTTATACCAAGTTATCTATACATCCAAACAGATTACTTGGATAACTCTGATCTTCAATCTCGAGTCTTCAAAATTGAATCTTTAATCCTGAATCTTCTTATCCAACCGTAGATATGGAGTTTAGAGTTTAAAATATATTCAAACTCTTTCAGACTTTTCTGTTTAGCCGAGTTACACAACTTAAAACTCATCAAAATGAGTCCTTAATCTTTGGATTTCCACATGAACATACACGTAGAAACTCATACTCAACATTATAAATTCATTTAGAAATTTATTTAAGATATCTAAAATATACCTATAAACTCCGCTTCTATCCTAGAGCTGACTACTTAGCTTTAGCTGACTAGTTCATCTTATCTCTTTTAAATATTATATTTCAAGTTTTATTTTGTCTCATAGATGCAAAACTATCTTGGCATCGGAAACGGAGTGGCCGACATTGGCAAGCTGATCGGACAGATTTTAAATACGGTTGCAATACTCAGTGGCGTTAGAAAAAGCTTCCATGCGAGTACCGTTGAGTATTTCTTCAAGATAAACCGCACGAGTGGCGCGATTGTCTTGAAAATTTTCAGCAAGGCGATTCCATAATTCTTGAGCCGAAGCACCGGGTTTCATAACAGTTTGGAGAAGTTCCGGAGAAGTCGTAGCAAGTATCCACTGTTTGACAATGGCATCAAGACGGTTCCACGTAGCTTCGTCGATACGTGTAGGTTTAGGAGTTTTGGGATAGATATGATCTCGGACATCGTAGGCACATGTATGAATGTGAAAAAGTTCGACCCATGAGGCATAACGGTCATCTGTTTGACTAAGAGTGAGAGGGATGGCATTCTTGATATTATTAACGCCAAAAGCCGGATGAAATCCGGGTTTAGTTGAAGCAGAATCGTCACTGGCCATTTCCAGAAAAAAAACAGGGAATGGCGATATGCAGAGAAGAAGAAGAAGAGGCTAGGGCTGGCTGGAGGTAATATTAATGGAGAAAAAGGAGAGAGCCGATAAGGGCTCTGATACCATAATATTTGGGTATCAATCTCTTGACTTTTCTATTCCACGAGATATATATATGCACAAAGTTCAAAGCTAACTTTCCTACAAAATAGAAAAGGATTACAAAGGATAATATAAAATATCACAAGAATATATGATATATATATATATATATATATATATATATATATATATATATATATATATTCGGCTAACACATTTGACTAACACCATCCTTATTAGAGTACCGCTCTTCAACTCCATCTCCCACTCATGAATTCATCTAATGTCCCTTGCCATACTATATCCCCATGCACTTCATCCATGAATTCCACTTACCAAATGAATGGCTTATCTCGCGATACTGGTAAAAAAGATGGTTTCCAAATTAACACTCCCATATATATATATATATATATATATATATATATATATATATATATATATATATATATATATATATATATATATATATATATATATATATTTGTGTGTCTTATTGCAGGGGACAAGGAGGCCCCCCCTTGTGCCGTAGAACACACAAAATTTTTGTGTGTTTGTTGACCTATTGCTAATTCCACTATTTGTGAAGGGTTTTGAACCTGACCACACTAACTGGTCAAACATGGGTTAGATTCTACTGGTTCAATCCTTAAAGCGGAACTGGATTGAACACAACCCTCTAAACCCCAAAAAAGGGTTAGGATCTTTAAAACTAATGATCAAACATAGTTTCTTGCAAAACAATCCATAGAATAAGGTTATAACAATATACCTAATTAGAAAACTTTAGGAATGCTAAAGAAAGTCCACCACTACTGCACCTACTTGGAACTGGCTGTTAGACCGCTCCTGGATCACCAAACGATCAACACTAAAAAACGAGAGTGTGTGTTTGCTCTTGCGTAATCACCAAGTTGCAAAAACACCTTTGTGTTTTTGCCTTTCGGTTTCGATTTGAGAGAAGAGAACCGAGAGAGAGCTTGCGACGAGAGAGAGTGCGACCAAGAGAGAGATGCGAGATTGAGAGAACAAGAGAGAGTGGTGGCTAGGTTAATCCCTTGTAACTTATCACTTAATCCTTAAGGCTTAAGGATATATATATAAGGATTAGAACGGACCTAAGCCCTTTTAATTAAAAGCCCACTGGTTTTAATTAAATTTTCATCTCTTTTCACTTTGACCCCTGGACTTTACTAATTAATTAATTAACTATTAATTAACTTAGTTCGTTAAATATTAAAACTTAATATTTAATTCTTCTTAAATAATAAATAACTATTTATTATTTAATCCTTTTAATAATTAATACAACTGATTAATTATTTACTTCTCTCTATAATAATTAATCTAACTAATTAATTATTTCTTTCTTTCTCTTTTCAATAATTAATATTACTGATTAATTATTCGTTTATCTCTTTAATAATTAATCTAACTGATTAATTATTTCTTCTTTATCTTTAATAATTAATCTAACTGATTAATTATTTCCACACACATAAATGGTGAAAACCGACTGTTCCGTATTGGGTGTGTAGCAGTGTGACCCTTTAGTCTCTTATAACATTGGATACAATGTGCCCATTAATTATCTCTGCACATAATTTAACAGACTCCCACTTGTGCAAGATAAGTAATAGTTACTGCACAGTGTTAACCTTAGGAGGTGCCTAGCCAGACACTTAGGGTAACCAGGTTATAAGAACTCTTATACCCCAAAGTAACTTGTGATAAAAATTTCATAAGCAACCTGCTTAGAATTGACCTGTTATAAACTAACTGTTTATAAACTAAACTATCATAAACTCCATGTTTATGAATGTGTACGTTTTTATATATACAAACTTGCATATATATAGGTTTGTCCCTTGCAGCGCGATATTTCAATTTCGAGCATGAGCATGAAGGAAGTCAACTCAGAGACTCAAAAATTTGTTCATGACATACTTGATTTCAAAATTGTGTGATAAACGACAAAGAACATATCAGTTCGTTTGGACACGGCCGTGCAATTACCAGTTTCTTTAATCAGCAAGGGGCCCGGAAATATCTCTTCTAAAAAGAAGGTGCAATTACCATCTTGCATATTCGCATTTGGAAATACGGCTCCCACTGAATCTAGACACGCCCCTTATAACCACCCTGTTACGGCGTGGCGTTAAAACGCGCTAAGAAGACAACAGTTACCGCATCCCAAACCAAATACCTCAGGCTTAAGGATAACCTATGTGATAAATACTTTTGACACGAATCCACGAAGTATTTTTCACAGTGGGTCAATCCTATATTCGTAACCCTAACAAATATCCGTCAATTTTGGTCCGCAAAACCTTTTGCAGCTATATTCGACATATTTTCGAATATACCCCAAAATTACGATGACTTTATAGCCCTATCATAGTTCCCACCACGATAAGTAGTCACGGATAATATTTTGAATAAACCTAGTTTATTCCTGGATAAACCAAAACATACAAAATTGTGAAGAGCAATGAAACTAATTTATACACCCTTCCATATTCCACCCTGGATTAAAGGTGCATAATTTCTACCATTTCATTGACTCAATTCACGGTGTAAATCTGAATTACTTATTATTTTGCATTGTAATTTATCACATATCACAGAGAAAAATAATATGATTATAAACCTAAAACTCAAGACTAGTACCCTGAAGTACTCTTTCTTGGTTTTGCTAGAAATCGTTTCTTGCAACCTAAGAACAATTTAGACTTACTTATTTCATAAAATTCCTTAAACTTGGAGAAACTGGAAAATAACTCCTTAGTTTCTGATTTTATAAAATAACCTTCCTGAAATTAAAAAACATTAATTACATTTGTAGATAAAATAAATCTTACTAGATTTATCCATTTGAAACGATAAAACTTTCTTACACCTACTTGTAAGAACCTTGAGATTAGATTCTCTGTGTATGCCAACACTAATCTAATATCACTATTAAGAATATTAAAGAACATCCTATTTTATCATTTCTAACGTTAACCAACCAACAAATATTATAGCTGACTTACTGAACTTAATGAGTATAATTTTTTATTTAAGTCATAACTTGACTCAAAATCTTGCAATGATATCTTTATTGAGTACCTCTCAATAAATCATGCATTCCTCGGATTAGTTCTTTCTCAACAACTTACTATTTTAGATAACTTCTAAAATCATCCAATAATTATATACTCTAAAAGTTCAAACTTGTATTTATGTCACTGGTTAAAAAAACTTTTATTAACTCTGATAAATACATTAGTCAGATGCTCCCACTGTCTTTTATGAAAAAGTGCATTACTTTAAAACATCCTTTTAGGCCTTAGTCAATCCTTGACTACCATGCCTAAAACTTGTGTTCCAAACACATGTTTTAAAACTTAGTTTTTGTAAGAAATTTATTCTATGAAACCAAGATCTTGGATCTTCATATATCCATCTTTCTAGTTACAGAAAGTGGTTTCATTAATCTCGTCATAAGTGCAAAACACTTGTGACAGCATTTTAAATTCATTTTCCAAAACATTTAGTATAAAATTCCCTTGATTATAGTAACTACCATAATCATTTTTATACTTTCTTAAATGTTTTATCAAAAAACTATTTTTCTTAGAAATAATAACTATTATTTCATTTAGTTCAAAACTTTGAACTTTCACTTTTCACAAGAGACCTAAACACTTGTTAATTAGAAAAACTATCTAATTTTATAAACAATACTTGTTTATTTAAGCGTTTGAAAAAGTGGAGCAAGCATTTATATAACTACAACAAATCATAGCATAAGGATTATAATGAATCACTGAACAAGTCAAGACTTGACTTATTGGTTCTCTTTTAGTCACAACTGGACTAATCCTGATTCATAAGAACACGTGCACGGATATATATAACTAAATAATTAAAATTTCCATAAACTCAAAAGTATCCATAAACAAACAATATAAAATTTGTTCAAATAAACTTAAAGAGTTTAAAAACTAGGAAACATAAATATTAATAATATCTGCATGCTGCACGTGAGATCTCCTCATGCTGGGCCGCATCACTTTCCATCTCCTCCTGCAATAAACGATTGCAAGATATTAGAATATTCGTAAAAACTTTTACAAGTGGAAAGTGACAAAGAAGCTACACGATACCTGAGGTGCCAGCCTTGCCACCTGCCTCGTGACCCTTCGGGAAATCTCTTTTCCAGTGCCCGACCTCACCGCACTTAAAGCACCGATTCTCGGTTTTTGCTTTGTTTGGCTTCGGCTTTTTGCCCTTGTTGTCGTTATTAGCCCTGGGTGCACTCGGGCTGGGCTGGGCCTTGCCCTTTCCCTTTCCGTTACGCCCCTTCCTCTTCTTGTGCCCGCCATGACCCACCATGAGAATGTCCTTGGACATGGTCCCGATACTCTGCTCAGCAGTCTTGAGCATTGAGTGCAACTCAGCCACGGATTTCTCCATGTTATTCGTGTTGTAGTTTACTATAAAAGGCTTATAGTCATCCGACAACGAGTTGAGTATCGTATCCGTTGCTAGCTACAACGGAACTGGGTGCCCAAGTCTTTCTAGGTGGTCCATGTAACCTTTCATTTCATGATGTGGTTACTGACCGAGGTCCCCTTAGCCATCTTGCACGAGTTAAATGCCCTGGTGGCATCATAACGCTCGGTGCGAGCTTGCTTCTGGAACATGTCCCTCAGCTGGTGGATCATGTCATAAGCAGGAGTCTCCATCATGCTCGACTGCCACTCTGGACTCATAGTTGCGAGCATCAGGCAGCTAACGTCCAAGGCGTCATTGAAGCGCTTCTGAAAAGCCTCCCTGACGTCTGCCCTAGCGTTGTTGGCAGGAGGGTTTCCTAGAGGTTGTTCTAGGACATACCACTTTCTCTCGTGCCTAAGCACGATCCGGAGATTTCTCTCCCATGTGAGAAAGTTAGGACCGACAAGCTTGTCCTTCTCAAAAATGGAGCGGAGAGAGAGGTTGCTAGTACTAGTAACGTTGGTTGCCATCTACAAATTAAAACCCAGTTTAATTAGTAATTGCAAATAAACTTTCTAATCATATATCATCAAACCCATATATATTAGACCAAGGACCCATATTTCACATACCTCGTAGAGCACTTAGACCTAGTCTAGTATGTTTAACTTTACTCTAGTGCTTTTTGGGCCGGGACTCCCGATTATCACCAAAATAGATCGCACCACCTAAGACAGCATGAATTCTGGCCGGGACTCCCGATTATCGCAGAATCTTTCATGCCCCTTCCCGCAATGGTTTGAACCCGGATGCCCAATGTTTGGGCACCTCCGACACCCGATTACCGTTTAGCAGCAAGGGTGTACCATTAGGTGGGTAGCACACTGATCTAAGATTTTCTTGGGTTTTATAATTAAGTTAAAAACTTAATTTTCCAGTTTTTGAAAAAACCATTTTAAAAGTAACTGTTTTAAAAATACGATTTATATGTGTACCTAAACTAGGTGCACAAAACGGCCTTTATAAGTTTCAAACTTATAACCTTGACAAAACTTTAAATTTATAAAAATTTAACTAACACGACTAACAACCTGTAGTCGTATTCTAGTTTGTCATAAAGCGCGTGATTTTTCACTATTTAATAACAACCTGTTATTAAATCTCTTTTTATTTAGCATCATATAAATGTCGCAAATCTATATGAAAAACAGTAAATAAAAGAAACACAACCACTCAGATAATAAGAGTAAGCATATAAATCCCTATAGTTTTGCCAACTAATCCTAAGGTCAAACCTAAGGATAAAATGACTTGGAATCGCCTTTCTTGACATGCTGCCCCCACTAGCCTTGACACCTCCCCTAAATGTTCTTGTTTCGCGTAAAGAACACCATTTACTTCATCACCTTCTTTGAGTCCATCTTGGTTGAGGGATTAAACTACTACTAATCTATTACAAATACAATATTTAATGGGGTTGTAAGTGGCACGCAGGCCTCCCCGAACCAGTACAATATTTCAAATAAGAAAGGGATTGTAATTGACACGCAGGCCTTCCCAAAGCCAAAAGAAAAGAAGAAAAAAAAACGAGTCCTAGGTCGGCAAAACTATAGCTATCACAACCACGCAATTATATATAAGCACTATATATATAAAAGTCAACCAAGCAGTTATAATTTATAAACAATAAACTGTGCTGTTAAGCACACAACCTGATTTGTTTAAACTTTCTCATTTACCCTTTGATTAATAAATATTAACCAAAAAAGAGAATTATGATCTTCTAATTTATTTGACCAAACTAGTTTTTCAACAAAACTTAAAAACTTGATCTCATTCAAAACTTGAATGAAATCCTCACGTCGAGTTTTATTACTAGTTTTCCAAAAAACATAAAACCGACAACCTTGGTCAATTAAATACTATCTTATTTGTTTCTCCATAATATTATATAAACTTTATCCTTTTAGACTTTATTCAAAAATGACTTAAACTAGTCATAATAAATAAATATATAAACTAATATATATTTTAACTAAACTAATTAAAATATATAATACTAGTTTATATAACACTTTATTAATTTTAAAACTTAAAATTAATATCCCTTTTGTTTTAATCGAGAAACTATTTGGGCCAACATCTCCTGGGCCAAGCAGTACGTGGGCCGAAAACCCCGTTAACCCAAAAACCATTGGACCGAGACTTACTTGGTCCGTGACCCACTCGGGTTGAGAACCCACTGGGCCGAAAACCCCGTGGGCCGAGAACCCCCTGCTGGATCGTGAGCTACTTCGACCGCAGCCCACCAAGCCGTAGGCCACCTGGGCCGAAACCCTTCTTGGGCCGATGTCACTGGGCCGTAGTTTACTAGGCTTAGTGCTGCTAATAACCTTTAGCGCCGCTAAACCTCTTTTAGCGCCGCTAACGGTTACGGTCATGGTTTCAGTTTGTGTTTTCCGATTCAACAAAATATTTTAAATCCTTTTTAACCTATTAAAACAAACTGTTTTAATATACTGATTAAAACTGGATTTAGTTCAAAAATCAAAAACTATTAATTATTAATATTAACAAAAACTTGTTTTATTAATAACTAATTATTCTAAAAACTTGATTTCAACCTTTTTAAACAAAAGTTCAAAAACTGGTTAAAGTCTAGTTTTAAATAAAAAATTTATTCCTTTTTAACCGTTTAAACACAAACCTGGTTTAAACCTAACTGGTTAAAATCAAACCTTTTATAAACTGGATAAAAACAGAAAACTTGTTTTTATCCGTTATGGTTTTCGAAATTCATAAGGAGAAGAAACAAGATGAAGAAGATTATATAACTATTAAACAAACCAACAAATTAGATTAACTAGGTTTAACTGATTAAACAAGTTGTTTAATTTAATCTTAATTCAAACTAATTCGTATTCAAAAATCATAATCCTTTTAACCATTCAAACTAACTGCTTGAATTTTCTGATTAATAAGATAAAACTGATAACAAAACAAACTATTTTTCCACCTTCTTGATTTTCGAAAAAACCAAGAATGAAGTAGAGAATCAAGAATAAAACCTTAATCTAAAACAAATAAAAAACTAGAAACTATGGATCATAGAGCCGAGGCTCTGATACCACTGAAGGGTTTTGAACCTTACCAAACCACCATATGACTCAAACTGGTCAAACCTGGGTTAGATTCTACTGGTTCAATCCTAAAAGCGGAGCTGGATTGAACACAACCCTCTAAACCCCAAAAAAGGGTTAGGATCTTTAAAACTAATGATCAAACATAGTTTCTTGCAAAACAATCCATAGAATAAGGTTATAACAATATACCTGATTAGAAAACTTTAGGAATGCTAAAGAAAGTCCGCCACTACTACACCTACTTGGAACTGGCTGCTAGACCGCTCCTGGATCACGAAATGATCAACACTAAAAAACGAGAGTGTGTGTGTGCTCTTGCGTAATCAACAAGTTGCAAAAACACCTTTGTGTTTTTGCCTTTCTGTTTCGACATGAGAGAAGAGAACCGAGAGAGAGAGAGAGCTTGCGACGAGAGAGAGTGCGACCAAGAGAGAGATGCGAGATTGAGAGAACAAGAGAGAGTGGTAGCTAGGTTAATCCCTTGTAACTTATCACTTAATCCTTAAGGCTTAAGGATATATATATATATATATATATATATATATATATATATATATATAAGGATTAGAACGGACCTAAGCCCGTTTAATTAAAAGCCCACTGGTTTTAATTAAACTTTCATCTCTTTTCATTTTGACCCCCTGGACTTTACTAATTAATTAATTAACTATTAATTAACTTAGTCCGTTAAATATTAAAACTTAATATTTAATTTTCCTTAAATAATAAATAACTATTTATTATTTAATCCTTTTAATAATTAATACTGATTAATTATTTACTTCTCTCTATAATATATAATCTAATTGATTAATTATTTCTTTCTTTCTATTTTCAATAATTAATACTACTGATTAATTATTCGTTTATCTTTTTAATAATTAATCTAAATGATTAATTATTTCTTCATTCTCTTTAATAATTAATCTAACTGATTAATTATTTCCACACAGATAAATGGTGAAAACCGACTGTTCCGTATTGGGTGTGTAGCAGTGTGACCCTTTAGTCTCTTATAACATTGGATACAATGTGCCCATTAATTATCTCTGCACATAATCTAACAATTTGGAATAAGAAAGGAAAGAAAAAGAAGATATTTTGATTTAGAAAATTCAAACTAGTTCTCTTGCTGTTTATGGATATGGTTGTTTGTTTAAGCGTGGACTTGGAACAAAAATCATAACCTACTTGTAAATACCCGAGCGGTGCTCGGGTACGTTATTTTATATCGGATATTATATACAAAACACAATCTTAGTATATATTTGTTTAATTGACATACAAAGTTTTTGAAGTATCAAAAACTTTTGAAAACTCATAGTGAAATTTAAATAATTTTAATTAGAAAATATATTTCTAACATAATTAATAAAAAATATTATTCAATCTATAATCCAATATAGATTCTTACGTGTAGTTATATTTAGTTAATATAGTATGTAAATATAAATATAAATGTTTTACATATGTTCATCGAAAATGTTAGACAGCGAATTCGTCCTTTCATTTTTTCTCGTAACAACTTAAAATGATTAAGACCAACAACATACAATTCACTTTTTATCATATAGTGTTTTTTATTCTCTCCACACTATAGTTTTGTATATAAGTTAATATAATGAACATTAATTTTGTAAATATTTTTATTGAATTTTTATATTAAAAAATGTTTAATACCAATGTACCATTACTATAAAAGTGCAGGTTATTCTTACAACGCAAAATTTAAAAAAATTAAAATTTAAAAAAAATACTTTAACATAAATAAATTAAAACGAAATAGCAATATAATTAGAGTTTATTATGACATGTAGCTTTGAAATAGATCTAACAGACTAACACCAAACTCTATATTAAAATAATATAGTAGGTCTATAAAGTGTTTGATTGCTACTTGTTATACACACAGTTTCTTGTATATAGCATATGAATGAGGTGATGTAATATTAATTTACATCTATTATCTATTTAAATTATTTTTAAGAAATCTTATTTCTTTCTTGTAACTTTTAATATTTAAAATAAAATATACTTTCAAATACATTATTGTGTTAATTATATTTTTAAAATATTTTTTTAAAAATAATAGGATAATTATACAGTTTTTTATTTTAAAACTTATTTTTTTTATGTTAATATAACATAAAAGTTTTACTTGTATTCTTTGAAAGGTTATATCTTGGTGCCAATCTTGCATCTTGTATCATCAAATCAACATATTATTGTAATCTATTGTTAATACGGTAATCACGTAAAAGTAGCAATAAGGTAAGAATGATGGATAAAAATATGTTTTTGTATGCTAATTGTACAACCATTCCTATTTTTACTAACTAATATATATTAAACGTAGAGATGAAAAACAAAATGAAAAATTAAATAAAAATACTTTTGTTAAATAAAAAAATTGTTTCCTTCTAATTTTGTAGTGTAATAATGACAGCATATGGTTTTATGAAATCATTTGTTAAATCAAACAATGGTTTCTCACATTTTTCAATGTTGTAAATAAAACTTATTATCTTCCAAACAAAATTAATCCTTTAATCTTAAATCTCTCTCTTCATATATAAAACTAAAATAGAGATTTCATCAGGCCTTATCTTCCCTCATTTCATAAAACCCAATTGCAGAGAAACCATTTTTAGAGAAACCCTCGCCGCCCTCTTCCTCATTTCACCATCGGCACCAAGACGATACCATCGTGGGCACCAAGTTTCTCTTCGCAACTTGCATACTTTGATGCATACTTTTTTGACGTTGTGTATATTTTAGGTGGGGATATGCCATGGACTCACCCTCGCCTCATAACACGGCGCAGTTTCCGACCCCGAAAGCCTCCACCACGGAGCGGTGGTGTGGCCTGTCACGTGACGACGGCACGATGGTGCGACCCCCCGCCCACCCCTTGCCCACTCCAAGCACTCTTAAAATCCCTAACATAACCATCACCACCATACTAATAGTCTAAAACCCACCGCCAAGTCCGGTGTCGTACCTAGTGCCAAGCCCGACGCCGTACCCAGACTCCGTCACCACCATCGTACAACCTCCACCATCCTCCAAGCGAGAACTAATTGCACAACAGCGACGATTCATTACCAGGGGACTACTCAACTTAATCCTCCATCGAGATGCCGCCCTTCACGACAACCTATCTGCTAATTTCAACATCTCATTCTCCATCTTTCTCTTCAGGTTTCTAACGAATCTACAACTGTAAGAATCAGTGGATCTTTGTCCACTTGTATTCTCAAATATGTATATTCTCTGTAATATTTATTTGCAGACGTGGTTGTATAGTTTTAAAAAAAAAAGTGTGTATATTTTTGTTAAACATGTGAATGAGGCTGTTTGTGGAATCCTATTTATAAAGAAGACAGTTAAATTACACCCACTAAGCCACTATGTTACAACAAATGTGGACAGTTTCCGGAATACAGTTTTTTTTTAGTTTCTACGTAGTTTTAATTGATGATCGATGGTATGTATTGCATGCTCAGGTTTTGATCTGATGGCTATTAAAAATAAAGACTTTAAACGGTTCATATTTGAAGTGAAAACAATCCGATGGTCAAAAATGAAAGTTAATATATGGTTGCCACACTCACCGTCAACCATATATATATTTAATATAATATATTCTTTTCTACTCTCATGAAGTTTAAAAAACCATACCTAGTAGATTTGAACATAAATAATTAAGAAGCATATGGTTTTCTTGCTTCTACTTGTTGTTGTCTACTAATAGGATGTTGGATTATGCCCGCTCACACACATTAGTTCGTGTCATTATCAATGAAGCATGAGCCTATTATGTCACATGCCAAGTATTGGTTCCAGCATCACCACTGGTTAAAGGAGAGAGAAAACCAGAACATGGTTCTGGTGAGCCAAGCACGACTGTGCCTGATGGAGGTACGGCCGTGCCTCGTGGCCAGGCACAAGCGCAAGTCAGGCGTGACTTAGGTGTGCTCGCATAGGCCGACACGGCAGGGATCAGATAGTGGCATGGACGTGCCTTCGCTATAACAACCTAATTAATTTGTCTTTTAAGACTAATAACTTAGGAGCTACATGTAACTGGTTCTAGGCTTTATGATGCATGATTTTGAACTGACAGTGGTGGTTCTATAAGAGTGATATGAAGCTTGGAAGTCATGGTTACACACTTGAACATCTTCGTCAATTAGAACTCTCTTGTGAACAAGTCATTGTGGTTCAAGGAGAACTCGGCTTTAGTTGGGTAACTAACTCTCTAGAAAGTGGGGGCCATGACAACTTGGGGTGGATAATATTAGAGGTACACTAGTTTGTGTACAATGTTTCTAAGGCACAAACCAAGATCAAGGAGGCATTAGCTTGAGGGGTATGATTCTATTCCTTGTTACTATTTCTTGTTGCTTGGTCATGAAGGGTTTTGAACCTGACCAAACCACCATATGACTCAAACTGGTCAAAAACTGGGTTTGATTCCACTGGTTCAATCCTAAAAGCGGAACTGGATTGAACACAACCCTCTAAACCCCAAAAGGGTTAGGATCTTTGAAACTTACATTGATCAACATAGTTTCTTGCAAAAACAATCCACAGATAAGGTTATAGAATTATACCTGATCAGAAAAAAACTTTAGGATTGCTAAAGTAGTCCACCACTACTGCACCTCCGATTGAACTGGCTGCTAGACCGCTCCTGGATCACCAAAGCTTCAAACCTCGAAACCTTTGTGTGTGTGTCCTTGCTTGCGTCGATCACCAAGTCGCAAAACACCTTTGGTGTTTTGCCTTTCGGTTTCGTCGAGAGGAAAGAGAGTCGAGAGAGAGATAGAGCGACGAGGGAGAGGGAGGGCGAGATCGAGAGAGAGTGAGAGTGTTGTGGTGGCTAGGGTTAATCCCTTGTGTCTCCTTATCTAATCCTTAAGGCTTAAGAATATTATATAGGGATTAACTTTGACCTAAGCCCGTTTAATTAAAAGCCTGCTGGTTTTAATTAAACTTTCAACTCTTCTCACTTTGACCCCCTGGACTTTACTAGTTAATCAATTAACTATTAATTAACTGTCCGTTAAATATTAAAACTTAATATTTAATTCTCCTTAAATAATAAATAACTATTTATTATTTATTTCCTTTCTAATAATTAATCCAGACTGGATAGTTATTCTCAATAATTAATACTACTGATTAATTATTTGTTTATCTTCTCAATAATTAATACTACTGATTAATTATTTGTTTATCTCTTTAATAATTAATCTGACTGATTAATTATTTCCACACAGAATAATGGTGTAATCCAATTGTTCTGAATTGGGTGTGTAGCAGTGTGACCCTTTAGTCTCTTATAACATTGGATACAATATGCTTGTTAATTATCTTTGCACATAATCCAACAGGTCATGGTTAGAATATGGTTCATTGGGTGTGTATTGGTGGCTTAATTAGAAAATTGTTTTATAAACCTTTTGCTTCCGTTGCATTTTCTTAGAGTCTCTAATACCTAAAAGTCTAACAAAGAGAAGAAAGAGCATATATGCACAAAGAGTCAAAGGAATGTCAGATTAAAATGATTTGGATTATTGCCAAATGCTTCCAAAGTGTCAAAGTAATATCAACTTCTTCAAAAGAATTGTTAGAAGTATGAAGTTGAGATTGTGACAAATATTGTAACACCGTAAAACACAAGTCATTTTTTTAAATTGCGGCGGAAGCATTGTATCATATAAAACATAAGGAAAGCAACACTACAACTTAAAGTCCACACTTTACAGAAATACAATATCTCGTTTTGTGTTACAAAATATTTCACAAAGATGGCTCATCATTTCTCAAAAACCATAATATCAGAGTGACGGTCAAACTTCTCCTGTAAAACAACAACAGCCACCTACCTTGCTCTCAAAAACCTGCAACAACAAGTTATGGTAGGGAATTAGTACAAAGCTAAGTGAATGGAAATCAAGCCACAAGCAACAATTAGCTGAACCACAATGTTCACAAGAACCAACCATCAAAAATGCCTCACAAACAGGTAACATCGGAACCCACAAAGGACCGGCGGTTCTTATCGATAATCGAACCTTCAACCAATGCCGGCCAAGCAATGATCTACCTATAGCTTTGTGCCAACTGGCACAGTAAAATCCCTTCCGTTACAACGAATGCAACAGATGATCTATAACCGTCATCTAGAAGCATCTAGCCCAGCCCAAAAACCGTTTAGCTGACCTTTGCACAACCACCAGCCTCATAAATTCATACCTTGATATTGCCTATCAATCACTTTCTCGCAATCCATCATTAACCATCCTCACAAACCATCACATCAAACTTAACAGTCTATCGCATGATCAATCGTACAAAAATTCAAGTAACCAAAACAGTTACAACTAACAACCACCCGTGAGTCAAAGTCTACTCACCTCGATCATGACCCAGATGCAAACACACACTACACACATACACTATATTATCGATTTACACCCACATGCAAACACACTACACACACACTACTATCGACCGTACTCACCAACCCACACCCATCATCGAACTAACTCAAATTCCATGCACACACACACATCGATTCTACACATATAATTGATTATATTTATTTATACACATACACATGTAACCAATCACAAGCCTACACACACACACCACACAAATACATACCACACACACACTATCGATCCTGTTTTCACACCACTCACACACACACTTCACTCCACACACACACACATGCACTCACACATACACAATCTCAAAAACACCGTCGATACTTATATATATACACACACTATCGATCCAATATATATACATTAATAAGCCATGCCATCGATTTACTAACACATGCACACATACTATATCATCGGCACACACACACTCGGTTCAAGTTTTATATATATATATATATATATATATATATATATATATATATATATATATATATTAATACACACATACAATCAATACTATCGATCTAACATGCATCCATATAAAATCAATCATCCACAACTCATATAATAAACCCATCGACCTTGGCCCTTTTTTATTAAATAACCACTTTTATACAACCTAAGCAACCAAGTATGTCATATAGTCAATAGGAATAGTTCTTCCCCATAAACTCATCATCGCATTTAATAATAAACTCTTTTAATATCTTATCTCCATTTCTATCATCTTCAAGCTACCATAAATTCATAAGATCTTCAAGAGCATATTCAAAACTCATATGAACAAACACCTTAAACTCATGATCTCGATTTTCATATATACACTTTAGTTCATGATTTCAACATATAAACTCATAATATTCTTCACTAAACATGCTTCTTGATCAACAAGAACACATAGGAACCATTTAACAATCACAAATCAAATAAACACTTTTCATAATCATCATCAACTTCTATCATGCTTTTCTTAGAAATTTAAGCATGGTAACCTTTCTAATTCATGTTATTAGTAACCAAGAATCACATCTCTACCTTGAATCTAAATAACAAATCAAAAATGGTGGAATCAAGTTTGCAAGTAATATGTTGGTCAAATGATCTCATCAGTTGAAATTTAATGAGACAAAGTTAAGTTTGTAAGATATGTTCTGAATATAACTTAAACAGAATTATGAAGCTTGATCAGACTGAGCACTTATAGTGTTTCAGACTGAGCATAAGCTGAATATAAGTTGAGCGTATGTTTGATCAGCTTAGACTATATCTTAGTAAGATTATCACTATGTTTGATAAGTTTTGTGTGTCACCTACGATATAGGTTGAGTATTCAACTTGATGCGTTTCGAGCTGAGTGACTCAGCTTATAGACTGAGTCAGCTCAACAGAGTTGCTATGTAAGTTCTAGCTAACTCTTATGACTTCTAAGGATGAGTTAGTCATTATATGTGTTAGTACATGTTTGATTTCGGGTTTGTTCTCGAAGAACTCAGCTTGATGAGTTTCAAGCTAAGTAACTCAGCCTGACTAAAGAAGTCAGTTTAAGAGAATTTAAATATGTTTTAAATTCCTTCTACTCTCTATATCTACGGCATTGATAAGAAGATTCCAGAATCAAGATTGAAGATTGAAGACTCAAGATAGAAGATTCAAGATTCAAGATTCCGGGTTATCCGTTAGTTTGTTAGCAGATTAGGATAAGTTCTAGTTTGTTAGGATCTGTAGGAACAGGATTATAAATACTTATCTCCTGATAAGTTTAAAGGTACCGAGCCACACTAAAAAAAACTCACCTCAACCTATTGATCGTATGTGTTACGAATCTTGATACACAATTTGTAAGTTCAACGTGATCAAGAAATTCATAGATTGCCAATTATTCGTGTGTTCGAATCTTCACGTCTGTTGTGAAGTTGGTAAGTATTCAATCTATGAATAAATCCTGTTTAGAGAGTCAGATCGTATCTATAATCATAAGTTGATTATAGATAGCAAAGTTTGAGAGATTGAGATATTTGATTTACATTAGGTGTTTACATATCAAGTGTTGCTTACTTGGTTGTTTCTGTAATCATCTTCTTATTAATGAAAGCATTCGATTTCATGTGGTTTGATGTGTGTTAAAACTTTTTATTGATTTATTCAATTTTCCGCATAAAGTGTATTCAACCCCCCTTCTACACATTACTTGCTTGTTGATCTTCTAACAAAGGGACCAACAACTGGTATCAGAGCAGGCTGAACGATTTCATAAGTTGAAAGTTCAAGATTCTGAGAAAGTATACAATGTCGACAAGAAACAATTCATCAAACTTTCCTCAGATGGAAGCTAAGGGTTGTCCCGTATTTGATGGATCTGATTATCCTATGTGGAAATTCAGAGCCATGATTTTCCTCAAGTCCATTCACACTCGTATGTACGATGTCATCACCCGTTGACCAATTAACCCCAAGATTTCTACTTCTGTTGGTGATAAGTCCACTGACAAGACAGAATAAGAAGTCAAGAAGCCTTTGGCATCCTGGACTGATGAAGATTGGAAACTACACTCCCTAGATGACAAAGCAAAGAGTATTCTGGCTAGTGCCCTGACCAATGAGATCTTGCACACTGTGTCAGGATCGGATATTGCTTAATACCAAATAACAAGAATTATCTTTTGAAATAAAATCAGAGTTGTTAAAAAGACAATCTATAGTTTTGATCACAATTAATTAAGAAGTTGCGGAATCACACTTAATTGATTATAAAGGTTTTGAACACAAGAACAATTCAATCAATAAACACAAAGTAATACTGCCAAACAAAGATGTTTATTGATAACCAATCGATGATTACAATATTCACTTACACCTCCAATCTAACTTCTTATGTTAGACGAAGAACACAATTTGTTCTTAGGTTTCAAAAGAAACTTAGAGGCTAAACACTTTCTGAAAAACAAATAACAATTACGAACGAATGCAAATCAATATGATTAAGAGATCTATATTCTAATCGAGTATTTATAGACTCTTGATCCTCCTTGATAAGTTGACAGTTAG
The DNA here is from genome assembly GCA_947179395.2 of Pulicaria dysenterica. Taxonomy (NCBI): domain Eukaryota; kingdom Viridiplantae; phylum Streptophyta; class Magnoliopsida; order Asterales; family Asteraceae; genus Pulicaria; species Pulicaria dysenterica. The sequence continues at coordinate 76,587,554 of OX359289.1, read as the reverse complement.
GTAATCTTCTATCTTCTGAGATAATCTTGATTATCTTCGACTTTGATAAAGATATACTTCAAATCCACAAAGATAGGATTTTCCATAAATAGCTTAACCGAAACTATTTGTTGAATGAAACAGTTCTGGTCTTCTTCTAACAGTCTTTTCTTCAAGGTCTTCTAACAGTTGTAAACACTTCAACTAACAGTTCTGAACTTTGTACTAACAGTTGTAATGCTCACAGCAACTGTTAGTTACAACTGTTTTCATACTCCACTTTAACAGTTTTCAACTGTTTTTCACAAATTTCCTCTAACAGTTTTTACCTTTGCATGTCCAACAGTTTTCATTACTTAGAAAATTTCCCAACAATCTCTCCCTAACTTAAAGTATTGAACAATACACTTAAGTTGTTTGTTTTAAGGGTTCAACCATAGAAAAATTAACATAAGCAAAGAAAATATTTACATTAAGTATGCAAAGTTAAACTGTTACAATCAAAACATAAAAGAAAGAAAATTACACTTTCTTTGATTGCAAAGACTCCAATCTGTCTTTCGTCCGCTTTATTAGATCTTCTTTCATGTTAGCAGGACCAAAGAACTTAGTTTTCAACATATACATCAGCTTTATTTTACCATGTTCAACAAAGTCAAAATCAAACCACTGAGTTCTTCCCTTTACCATTACCATATGATAAACTCTTGATTTGTCATATACTTTCATTGATCTTATTGGAAAGACATCATCACTTATCACCATGGGCATTACCTTCAGTGGATCACATATGCTTGTTAAGTGCCTCATCAAGACTCTGATTTCAATCTCAGCAGCTTCCCCAAAGTGACTAATTCCATATTCATACATCTCTTGTATATCCCTTCTAGTCACATTCTCCATTAAATTATTGAAGCTAGCATAGCTTTCTATTGGCTCTACTTCTCTTACAATAGTCATCCCTTTCTTCCCAGTTTCAATCCTCAAAAATTCAAATCTCCACTCAGTAATGTGGGATTTTTGTCCTAGTTGCTCTGCCACAAGTTTATCTATTCTTTCTTCAACTTCTATTCTAAGTCTATCATGAAGGATGGTTTGAACCATTTCAGCTTTAGCTTTCTCTTCAGACTTTTGGACTGTATGGGATTGTTGATGCTGTTGAGGTTTCTTTTCAGCTGCTGGCTTGGGAGGTGGAACTGTTTTCTTCATCACAACTCGTTTTCTTTTGACTCCCTTACCAGCTTTCTTTTCCTTTTCTTCTTCATCTATTTCAGCAGTAAATTTGTCAGCAAGTTGTTGAGCCAATTCAAGATCTTTCTGTTCTTGTTGCTTAAGCTCAGCATCCAGCCTTTGTGCTAATTCACGATCATGCTCTTCTTGTTGTTCTTTGGTGAGCTTTAGCTTAGGAATATCAACCACAACTTCCTTTCCCTTACCTAGCACAGGAGGCCTCTTTTCATCTTTCTTTCCTTCAATAATTGAAATGCCTTTAAACCCTGGCTTAGGTACAAGTGGTTCCAGCTTTGACACTTTCCCATCTAACCACCCATCATCAATCTTTTGAGCCATTTTGAATGTGCTGATGTTAAGAGTTTGAGCACCTATTTCAATCAGATGATTTTGCTTAACCTTTGACCATGCTTTGAAAACCTCAGTTGTTGGATAGTCTCCTGTCATAATCATCTTGTTTATCAACACCCTATCCACTGCTGACAACCTCTCTTCTTCTTCAACTGGTTGAACACTTGCAGCTGTTTGTTGAACTGGAGCAACTGTTGTTTCTGAATATGCAACTATTTGTGTATCCGGTGCAACTGTTAGTTCAGTCTGCACAACTGTTTCAGCAACTGTTGGTTGAATCATCACCGGCTTTAAAGATTTCTCCCCCTTTTTGATAGGAACTGTTTGAGAAGGGGGTTTGGCACTAGTTGTAGACTTTTTGAGCATTTGATCATGGACTTGAAGGACATCAGTAGCCGTCTTCAAAGTATCTGACAGAAACTTGATCTGTTTGTCTTGCTTGATGATTAATTCACTATGTTTGTCCAGAAGCTTGTCTTGGAGAAAGTTCCTCTTCTTGAGATAGAGGAATGCAGCACAAAATGGTACAAGATCAGGATTCGTCAATGCTTGATGTTTCATACTTGCCTCAATGTCAGCCAGTGTTGCCACTGTGAACATATCATCGACAGATAGAACTGGTGTGTCACTCCTTGAAGTTCCCTCACCAGTACCCCTTGTTTCTTGGTACTGGGGATTTCCAGAAGCTGTTTGACCAGCCTCTGTTGCCGTGGTTGAGGTCTTAGCAATGTTAACACTGGCCTGCTCATCCCTTGCGGATGAAACAGTAGCATCAGCCTCAAGAACCACATGATCACCCTCTAGTGGAGTGATCACCTCCTCATTGTACCTGGGAGACAGTACTGGGAATTCCCTTTGGATATTCTGCACAGGTGAATGCACCTGTGCAGGGCTAACAGTTTGAGGCTCTTGAACTGTGGTGGAAGGAGCACCAACAGTTCTCCTTTTCTTTTTAAATTTTATGAGTGTGGGGGCTTGTGTCGTAGCTTGAGACAAAGTAGCAGAGGGAGAGATTTGAGTATCATGGACTGTGGGTTCTAGAGTTGGTGGTGTAGCAATGATTTGGGCTTCATGCTCAACTCTAGCAGCCCTGTTTCTTGTAAGAAACTCTACTATTGCAGAGAGTGGTGGAGTTATGGCACCAGAGAAACTTTTGCCATTTATAAGCAACTTGCTCAATGTGGAGGCCACATGAGCAGAGGGAATTATGACCCTCTTGTGTTTTTGGAGATTTGGCAACAAAGAGTTTAGCAAAACTTGCACAAATCTGGGGTATATCAAAAAGAGACCATATTTGGTCCCGAGATGCTTTACCATGCCATTAAAGATTAGTTTTGGAAAATTGAAGCAACGATTGTTGGCCAAACAGATCAAGGCCAAGGCAATGTTGCTTCCAAACTCATTCCAACCCGTTCCTTTGGGACTGATACACTGCTGGAGAGTATGAATTAGATACTTCCAGTGTGAGCAAAATTGTCCCTTATAGAAGGCGCCCTTTCCCCTAGGGCCCTCATACCCAAGTCTTACCAACTCAGCATGCAAAAAATCTAGACAAAACAGAATCAGAATACTCACCATTGCTATCATTGAGTTGAAGATGTTGGCGTATGGTATCCTCAGAGATTGAAACAGCCAAACCATCAACATTTGAATCAATCCATTGCACTCCAACAGCTTCTCGGAGAGTAGCATGTTTCCAAAAGTGGTCGATATGAGAAGTGTAGATGGTTGGATTTATGGTGAGAGCAGTGTGGAGAGTTGACATCGAGAGATAGTCAATCATGTCATGAAAAGCATTGAGATCAGCAGGTTTCGAAAGGAAGGCAAGCATGTTGTGTTCTTTGACAAACGGAAGGGGAGCCATTGCGATTTGAGAGAAAAATTCTAGGGTTTTAGCGTTTGATCGAAGTTCAGTAAGCGTAAATGAAACTTGAGGAGGGAATGGCTTATATATGTTTCGAATAGTAAATGCAATTCAAACGTCCTCAGAGTTTCTGCAAAGACTAAAATACCCTTTGAACAAAACTAACAGTTGAAGGAAATAACGAGCTAACAGTTGAGAACTGTTTTTGTAATAAACATCAACTGTTATTGAAATGAAGTACTCCCCCTTAAATGAACATTCCGTTTGTCTTAACAGTTGAACATCGTGTACTAACAGTTGAAAACTGTTAGTTGTATCACATACAGCTATTCCCTGAACATACTTAGACAGTTGTTAGACAATAAAACTAACAGTTGAAAACTGTTAGTGAGAAAATATAGATAAACAAACAACTGTTATTCCATGTTAATCATTCCAATATTGGAGATCAAAAAGTTGAGCCTGCTCACATCAAAAGCTTTAGTGAACAGATCAGCTAACTGATCATCAGTATGGACTTTCATAACATGGATTAACCTTTTTCTCATTGCAATCTCGAATGAAGTGAAACCTGATCTCAATGTGCTTTGTTTTAGAATGCTTTACTGGATTGTTGACAATGCTAATAGCACTTGTGTTGTCAACATAAATAGGTGTATTCATGAAAGACATACCATAATCCAGAAGCTGATTCTGGATCCACAACACTTGTGAACAGCAGCTTGATGCAGCAATATATTCAGCCTCAGCTGTTGAAGTTGAAATTGTTGTTTGTTTCTTGCACTGCAATGAAACCAACCTTGAGCCAAAGAATTGGCATCCTCCAGAGGTTGATTTTGTGTCCACATTAGCTCCACCATAATCACTATCAGAGTATGCTACCAAATCAAAAGGTGAATCCTTAGGATACCAAAGACCCAGTTTTGCTTGGCCTTTGAGATATCTAAAGATTCTCTTTACAGCAAACAGGTGTGACATCTTTGGACTGCATTGAAACCTGGCACAAACACACACAACAAACATAATATCTGGTCTAGAAGCAGTTAAGTACATTAAAGAACCTATCATAGACCTGTACAAATGTATGTCTACTTCCTCCCCCTCAGAATCTACTCCCAACAGTTTGTGTGTTTCCATAGGAGTGCTTGCCAGCTTCACATCTTGATAGCCAAATTTGTCCAAAATGTCTTTGACATACTTAGATTGACTGAGAAATATACCAGTTGGCTTCTGTTTCACTTGTAATCCCAAGAAAAATTTGAGTTCTCCCATGGAACTCATCTGAAATCTCTTATGCATGATGACTTCAAACTCTTTGCACAGTTTATCATCAGTGGATCCAAAGATTATATCATCAACCTAGATTTGAACAAGCAAAATCTCTGTTTTAACAATCTTTGTAAACAGTGTCTTGTCAATGGTGCCTCTCTTAAAACCATTCTCAAGCAGATATGATGATAGTGTCTCATACCAAGCTCTAGGAGCCTGATGCAATCCATACAATGCTTTATCCAACCTATATACCCTGTCAGGGTACTTTGAGTCTTCAAAACCAGGTGGTTGGCATACATATACCTCCTCATCAATAGTTCCATAGAGAAAAGCTGACTTGACATCCATTTGATACACCTTAAATCCTTTATAGCTTGCCAAGGCAAGGAACAGTCTGATTGCTTCTATCCTTGCAACAGGTGCAAAGACATCATCATAGTCTATTCCTTCCTCTTGTGTATAACCCTGTGCAACAAGTCTAGCCTTGTTCTTGATTACGATTCCTCTCTCATCCTTCTTAATTCTGAACACCCACTTGGTGCCAATAGCTCTTTTGCCTCTTGGAAGTTCAACTAACTTCCAAACTTGCTGAATTCGAAACTGTAAGAGCTCTTCTTGCATTGCTTCCACCCATGAAGGGTCTTTTAAAGCCTCTACTGCTTTCTTTGGTTCTATCTGAGATAGAAAGCAAGCATTCACGTCAAATTGTTCAAGATCAACATCACTATTTTCATTCTGCAGCATAGCTCTTGTTCTAACAGGAGTGGTTGGATCACCAATGATCTGCTCTATTGGATGATTCTTGTGAATTCTTGATGTAGAGATGTATTCTTCAGTCAGTACATTCCCTAAATTTGACAAATCAATCTCAGATTCACTATCATTCCCAGAAGAGTTGCATCCCTGATCTGCAACTGTTTGATGTTCAAAATCAGTGTTGACATTTGAAGCATCTAACTTTTGATTTGTCAAACCCAGCCTTGCCATCTGCCCTGAAGTTCATGTTCTGCCTTCCAGTTCTTTTGATGAATCTTTTGGCTCTGACAGTTAACATAGCCATCTGCCACTTGAGATCCATTTCCTCAAGATCATCTGGATGCACTTTCTCAAGATCCTCATTGGTGAGAGTTGAATGTGCATGACTAGCAAGAAATGCTTCAAGCACAGCATCAGGAGTGTTTACATCTAATCCAACTACAGAACTAGTACCTGCACAACCATCAACAGAATTAGTTAAAGAATGGTTTGAGTCCATACCTGAGGATGATAGGAGAGCAGCATTGTGGCTAGGGATAACATACTTTCTTTTTCCCTCTATCTCTCCCTTAAACACAATCAAACTGTTGTAAAGGTCATCTAACTCTATATCTTCCAGAGAATCCTTAGTTCTCCATTGTGCAGCATAAACTGTCCATTCTTCACCTAAGGACCTAAGGAACTTCCTATTGATCTCATCTTGTTCTAGTCTAACCTTTGCACTCTCAAGTTGACTAACCAGCTTATAGAACCTGTCAAAGATTTGAGTTATACTCTCATTCTTCCCACTAGTAAAGTTCTCATAAGCCTGTTTCAGAAGATCCCTTTGGTTCCTTTTGGAACTTGCATTCCCTGCAAACCTCTTCTCTAATGCATTCCACAGTTCATGCCCATCATCAAACTTTTTGAACTGATGCTGGTATTCGTTGGGAATAGCAATCTGAAGATTGCTAAGAGCTTTCATCTCAATCATCCTCTCTTTCTTTTCAGCATCAGTTCTTGGTGGTGATATCTTCTTTGGTTTTCCTGTTTCATCTAAATCAACAGTAGTAACGGGGTCCTTTTCTATGATTTCCCAAATAGCATAGTCCATTAATTGGACATGCTGCTTGATTCTTAGTTTCCACATCTCAAAATCAGTTGGTTTGAGCATGGGAACACGAATGTTTGACCCAGATCCAGTGTTGTCAGAAGATCTACCAGACTCCATTGCAGTATGGTGATTGAAAAACACAATTAAACTTTAGAAAAACTTTAAATAAGGAATCACAGCAGATTGGTGCAAAAACCTTCAACTGGTGATCAATGAAACCTTAATGATAAGGCTCTGAGCACACTGTGTCAGGATCGGATATTGCTTAATACCAAATAACAAGAATTATCTTTTGAAATAAAATCAGAGTTGTTAAAAAGTCAATCTATAGTTTTGATCACAATCAATTAAGAAGTTGCGGAATCACACTTAATTGATTATAAAGGTTTTGAACACAAGAACAATTCAATCAATAAACACAAAGTAATACTGCCAAACAAAGATGTTTATTGATAACCAATCGATGATTACAATATTCACTTACACCTCCAATCTAACTTCTTATGTTAGACGAAGAACACAATTTGTTCTTAGGTTTCAAAAGAAACTTAGAGGCTAAACACTTTCTGAAAAACAAATAACAATTACGAACGAATGCAAATCAATATGATTAAGAGATCTATATTCTAATCGAGTATTTATAGACTCTTGATCCTCCTTGATAAGTTGACAGTTAGGTAATCTTCTATCTTCTGAGATAATCTTGATTATCTTCGACTTTGATAAAGATATACTTCAAATCCACAAAGATAGCATTTTCCATAAATAGCTTAACCGAAACTGTTTGTTGAATGAAACAGTTCTGGTCTTCTTCTAACACTCTTTTCTTCAAGGTCTTCTAACAGTTGTAAACACTTCAACTAACAGTTCTGAACTTTGTACTAACAGTTGTAATGCTCACAGCAACTGTTAGTTACAACTGTTTTCATACTCCACTTTAACAGTTTTCAACTATTTTTCACAAATTTCCTCTAACAGTTTTTACCTTTGCATGTCCAACAGTTTTCATTACTTAGCAAATTTCCCAACACACTGTGACTGGGTGTCAAACTGCAAAAGAGATCTGGGATACTTTAAGTATTACATATAAGGGCACAGATCTGGTCAAGTAGCAAAAGAAGAATCATCTTAACAGATCTTATGAAAACTTCTTTGCTAAGAAGAATGAAACCTTGCCTGATTTGTTTACAAGGTTTCACTGCTTGATTAATGACCTGCTAAGTGTGGGCATTAAAAAGGATGAAGCTGGCCTAGTGCTGAAATTTCTGGATGTGTTACCAGAGAAATTCAATGAAGTGACGGTAGCACTAAGGGCTACAGGTACATTACACATGTATAACCTACAGTCCATATATGGGTTCTTGCTTAATCACGAACAGATCACAGAACACAAGAAATCTTCTCAACAACAAATGAAGGATTCTTTTGTTAAACAAGACACTACATTAGTTGCAGAGAGAAAGAAGAAGAGTTCAAGAGCCTTCATTGTTGAATCTGAGACTGAGTCAGACTCTCAAGCTGACCACTCAGACTCAGACTCAAGTGATACTTGTTAGAAAATGCCCACTAATGTACATACGCCATATAGACCGCTGCTGATGATATATGGGCCTATTGGGTCATACACCGGGGTCTAACCTGACAGCAACTAAAGTAAAGGGACCAATTATGGCAAAAGACAAAAGTTGACATCGCAGGCCGCGATAGCGCCTCTAACGTTAAGGGTTTAGCGTCGCTAACCCTTAACGGTGAGCGCCGCTAAGGCTGCATGTACTTTGTGTCATATCACTGACAGGCTGCGTTAGCGCCGCTAACTGTAAGAGTTAGCGCTGCTAAACCCTAAGGGTTAGGGCCGCTAAGTCTGCATGTGCCTTTTGTCAAATCACCTCCAAAGCTGGCAAATGCATGTGTGACATTGAAGGGTTTTGAACCTGACCAAACCACCATATGACAGAAACTGGTCAAACCTGGGTTTGATTCCACTGGCTCAATCCTAAAAGCGGAAATGGATTGAACACAACCCTCTAAACCCCAAAAGGGTTAGGATCTTTAAAACTTACATGATCAACATAGTTTCTTGCAAAACAATCCATAGAAAAGGTTACAAGATTATACCTGAACAAACTTGGGATTGCTAAAGTAGTCCACCACTACTGCACCTCCGATTGAACTGGCTGCTAGACCGCTCCTGGATCACCAAGCCTTCAATACTCAAAATCGAGAGTGTGTGTGTGTCCTTTTGCGTCGGCCTCAACTTCGCAAAACACCAAGGTGTTTTGCTTGCTTCTTGATCGACGAAAAGAAGAGAGACCGAGAGAGAGAGTATGCGACCGAGAGAGAGAGAGAGAGAGAGATGCGAGATCGAGAGATGACAGGGAGTGGTGGCTAGGGTTAATCCCTTATCACTTCTCTTAATCCTTAAGGTTTAACATATATTTATAAGGATTAACTTGGACCTAAGCCCGTTTAATTAAAAGCCCACTGGTTTTAATTAAACTTTCAATCTCTTCACTTTGATCCGCTGGACTTTACTAGTTAATTAATTAACTATTAATTAACTTAGTCCGTTAAATATTAAAAACTTAATATTTAATTCTTCTTAAATAATAAAAAAACTATTTATTTCCTTTCTAATAATTAATACAAACTGATTAATTATTTATTTCTCTCTTTTCAATAATTAATACTACTGATTAATTATTTCGTCTTTCTCTTTAATAATTAATCTAACTGATTAATTATTATTCTATCTGATTAATTATTTCCACACAGACAAAAGGTGAAATCCAACTGTTCTGAATTAGGTGTGTAGCAGTGTGACCATTTAGTCTCTTATAACATTGGATACAACATGCCTATTAATTATCTCGGCACATAATCTAACAGACTCCCACTTATGCAAGATAAGTAATAGTTACTGCACATTGTTAGCCTAAGGAGGTCCCTAGCCAGACACTTAGGATGACCAGGTTATAAGAACTCTTATACCCCAAAGCGACTTGTGATAACACTTCATAAGCAACCTGCTTAGAAGTGACCTGTTATAAACTAACTATTTATAAACTAAACTATCATAAACTCCCTGTTCATGAATGGGTACGTTTTTATATATACAAACTTGCATATATATAGGTTTGTCCCTTGCAGCGCGATAATTCAATTTTGAGCATGAGCATGGAAAAGGTCAACTCAGAGACTCAAAAATTTGTTCATGACATACTTGATTTCATAACTGCGTGATAAACGACAAAGAACAGATCAGTTCGTTTGGGCACGGCCATGCACTTACCGGTTTCTCTAATCAGTCAAGGGGCCCGGAAATATCTCTCCTAAAAAAGAGGTGCAATTACCATCTTGCATATTTGCATTTGGCAACACGGCTCCCACTGAATCTAGACACGCCCCTTATGACCACCCTGTTACGGCGTGGCGTTAGAACGCGCTAAGAAGACAACAGTTACCGCATCCCAAACCAAATACCTCAGGCTTGAGGATAACCTATGTGATAAATACTTTTGACACGAATCTACGAAGTATTTTTCACGATGGGTCAATCCAATATTCGTAACCCTAACGAATATCCGTAAATTTTGATCCGCAAAAACCGTTCGTTGCTATATTCGATAAACTATCGAATCTACCCCAAAATTACGATGACTTTACAGCCCTATCGAGGTTCCCACCAAGATAAGTAGTCACGGATAGTGTTTCGAATAAACCTAGTTTATTCCTGGATAAACCAAAACATACAAAATTGTGAAGAACAATGAAACTAATTTCTACACCCTTCCATATTCCTCCCTGGAATAAAGATGTATAATTTCTACCATCTCATTGACTCGATTCACGGTGTCTACCTGAATTACTTATTATTTTACATTTATAACTTATCACGGATTACAAGAAAAATAATATGATTATACACCTTAAAACACAAGACTAGTACCATGAAGTACTCTTTGTTGGTTTTGCTAGAAATCGTTCTTGCAACCTAAGAACAAATCTAGACTTACTTATTTTATAAAATTCCTTTAACTTGGAGAAAACTGGAAATAACTCCAAAGTTTCTGATTTTACAAAATAACCTCCCTGTAATTAAAAAACTTTAATTACATTTGTAGATATAATAAATCTTACTAGATTTTATTATCTATTTGAAACGATAAAACCTTCTTACACCTACTGGTAAGAACCTTGAAATTAGATTCCCTGTGTATACCAACACTAATCTAATATCATTACTAAGAATGTTAAAGAACATCATATTTTATCATTTCTAACGTTAACCAACCAACAACATTTAATTAAGCTGACCTACTGAACTTAATGAGTATAATTTTGTTTAAGTCATAACTTGACTCAAAAACTTGCAATGATATCCTTATCGAGTACCTCTCAATAAATCATGCATCCCTCGGATTAGTTCTTTCTCAAGAACTTACTGTTTTAGATATCTTCTAAAAACATCCAATAATTATATACTCTAAAAGCTCAAACTTGTATTTATCACATTTGTTTAAAAAAAACTTTTATTAACTCTGATAAATACATTAGTCAGGTGCTCCCACTATCTTTTATGAAAAAGTGCATTCTTTAAATCATCCTTTTAGGCCTTAGTCAAAAACTTGACTACCATGCCTAAAACTTGTGTTCCAAACACATGTTTTAAAGAACTTAGTTTTTGCAAGAAATTTGTTTGATGAAACCAAGAACTTGGATCTCCCATATATCCATCTTTCCAATTACGGAAAATGGTTTCATTAAACTTACCATGATCACAAGTATGAAACACTCATAATGGTATTTTAAATTTCTTTCCTTAAAACATTTAGTATAAAACTCCTTGATTATAATAACTACTATACTCACTTTTATACTTTCTTAAATGTTTTATCAAAAACTACTTTACTTAGAAATAATAACTATCATTTCTATTTAGTTCAAGACTTTGAACATTCACTTTTCATAAATAACTTAAAAACTTGTTAAATTAGAAAAACTATCTAATTTTATAAACAATACTTGTTTATTTAAGCGTTTGAAAAAGTGGAGCCAGCATTTATATAACTACAACAAATCATAGCATAAGATTATTATGAATCACCAATCAAGTCAAGACTTGACTTATTGGTATTCTTTTAGTCACAACTGGACTAATCATGATTCACGTGCACGGATATGAACCAAATAATTAAATTTCCATAAACATGTAAGATAAAAAATATCCAAACTTAAAATAGTTGAATAAACTAGGAAATAAAAAATTATTTATAATATTTGCATGCTGCACGTAGGATCTCTTTATGATGGGCCGTATCACTTTCCATCTCCTCCTGCAATAAACGATTGAAAGATATTAGAATACTCGTAAAACTTTACAAGTAGGAAAATGAAAAAGAAGCTAATCACGCAGTACCTGAGGAGCCAGACTTGCCTCCTGCCTCGTGACCTTTTGGACAATCTCGTTTCCAATGTCCGGCCACGCCGCACCTGAAGCACCGATTCTCGGTCCTTGCCTTGTTTGGCTTTGGCTTCTTGCCCTTGTTGTCGTTACTAGCTCTGGGTGCATTATGGCTCGGCTGGGCCTTGCCCTTTCCCTTTCCGTTGCGCCCCTTCCTCTTCTTACGTCCACCATGTCCCACCATAAGAATGTCCTTAGACTTGGTCCCAATACTCTGCTCAGCAGTCTTGAGTATTGAGTGCAACTCAGCCACAGATTTCTCCATGTTGTTCATGTTGTACTTGAGTCTAAAAGGCTTATAGTCATCTGACAACGAGTTAAGTATCGTATCCGTTGCTAGTTGCAGCGGTACTGGGTGCCCAAGTCTCTCTAGGTGGTCCATGTAATCTTTCATTTTCATGACATGGTCACTGACCGAGGTTCCCTTAGCCATCTTGCATGAGTTAAATGCCTTAGTGGCATCATAACGCTCCGTGCGAGCTTGCTCCTGGAACATGTCCCTCAGCTGGCGGATCATGTCATATGCAGGAGTTTCCATTATGCTTGATTACAACTCTGGACTCATAGTTGCAAGCATGAGGCAGCTAACATTCAAGGCGTCATTGGAGCGCTTCTAAAAAGCCTCCCTGACCTCTGCCCTGGCATTGCTGGCAGGGGGATTTCCTAGAGGTTGTTCTAGGACATACCACTTTCTCTCGTGCCTCAGCACGATCCGGAGATTTCTCTCCCAAGTGAGAAAGTTGGACCCGGTGAGCTTATCCTTCTCAAGGATAGAGCGGAGAGAGAGGTTATTAGTATTGGTAACGTTGGTTGCCATCTACAAATTAAAACCCGGTTTAATTAGTAATTGCAAAAAAAAAATTCCAACATATATCATTAAACCCATAAACAATATATATTAGACCTAGGACCCATATTTCACATACTTGACGCAAGGTTTGGGCACTTCCCGCCAAGTCATGCTATTTCTGGTAGGTAACACCCTGTACCAATCGTACATAACTGATACGACTCCCAGAACCTCGTAGAGCACTTAGCCCCAGTTTAGTATGTTTAACTCTACTCTAGTGCTTTTTGGGCCGGGACTCCCGATTATCACCAAAATAGATCGCACCACCTAACACAGCATGAATTCTGGCCGAGACTCCCGATTATCGCAGAATCTTTCATGCCCTTTCCCGCAATGGTTTGAACCCGGATGCCCAAGGTTTGGGCACTTCCGACACCCGAGTACCGTTTAACAGTCAAGGTGTACCATTAGGTGGGTAGCACACTGATCTAAGATTTTTCTTGGGATTTAATTAAGTTCAATAAAAAACTTAATTTTCCAGTTTTTGAAAAAACATTTTAAAACTAACTGTTTTAAAAAATACGATTTATATGTGTACCTGAACTAGGTGCACAAAACGGCTTTTATAAGTTCCAAACTTATAACCTTGACAAAACTTTTAAATTTATAAAAAATTTAATAAATACGACTACCAAACTGAAGTCATATTCTAGTTTGTCATAAAGCGTGGTGTTTCACTGTTTAATAACAACCTGTTATTAAACCCATTTTATTTACCAGCACACGAATGTATATACATACCATATATATATATATGAAAAGGTAGTAAATAAATCACAACCACGCAGATAAAAAGAGTAAGCAAATAAAGCCCTATAGTTTTGCCAACTAATCCTAAGGTCAATCCTATGGATAAAATGACTTGGATTCGCCTTTCTTGATGTGTTGCTCCCACTGGCCTTGACACCTCCCCGAAATGTCCGTGCTTCGCGTATAGAACACCATTTTCTTGATTGCCTTCTTCAAGTCCATTTTGGTGGAGGGATTAAACTATCACTAGTTTATTACAAATACAATATTGAATGGGGTTGTAAGTGGCACGCAGGCCTCCCCTAACCAGTACAATATTACAATTAAGAAAGGGATTGTAATTGGCACGCAGGGCTTCCCAAGACCAAAATAAAAGAGGAAATGAAAAGACGAGTCATAAGTCGGCAAAACTATAGCTATATGAATAACAACCACGCAATTTATATATAAGCACTATATATATAAAAGTCAACCACGCAGTTATAATATAAGCACACAACCTGATTTGTCTAAACTTTCTCATTTATCCTTTTGATTAATACCTATTAATCAAAATGAGAATTATGATCTTCTATTTTAACTTGACCAAAAAATAGTTTTTCAACAAAAACTTAAAGACTTGATCTCATTCAAAACTTGAATGAAATCCTCACGTCGAGTTTTATTACTAGTTTTCCAAAAACTTAAAACCGACAATCTTGGTCAATTAAATACTATCTTATTTGTTTCTCCATTATATAAACTTTATCCCTTTTAGAATTTATTTAAAACGACTAAACTAGTCATAATAAATAAAAATCTAAAAATATATATTTTAACTAAAACTAATTAAAATATATAATACTAGTTTATATAACACCTTATTAATTTTATAACTTAAAATTAATAATCCTTTTGTATTAATCCGGAAAAGATATTTGGGCCGACATCTCCCATCAACCCGAGAAAACCCACTGGGCCGAGACCCTCTTGGGCCGAGAACCTCCTGGGCCGAAAGCCCTTTGGGCCGTGAACCATCTAGGCCGAGAGCTACCTTGGGCCGAAGCCCCTTGGACCGAAGCCCATTTGGCCCATAGCGCCGCTAACGGTCACACGAGGCCCAATTGGCCTTAGTGCCGCTAACTATCACCATCCAACATTGCGATGATCTCGGTTCCCGTTTTCCGATTAATAAAAATTTTATAAATCCTTATTAAAACTAACTGTTTTAATATACTGATTAAAAAAATGGATTTAATTCAAAAACCAAAAACTTTTAACTATTAATATCAACAAAACTTGTTTTATTAATAACTAATAATCCTAAAAACTTGATTTCTACCTTTTAAACAAAAAGTTCAAAAACTGGTTAAAAACTAGTTTTAGATAAAAGTTTATTCCCTTTTAACCATTTAAACACAAACCTGGTTTAAACCTAACTGGTTAAAATCAAAACTTTTATAAACTGGATAAAAACAGAAAACTTGTTTTTATCCTTTTATGGTTTTCGAAATCTATAAGGAAAAGAAATAAGATAGAGAAGATCATATAACAATTAAACAAACCAACCAATTAGGTTATCTAGGTTTTACTTATTAAACAAACTGTTTAATTTAATCTTAATTCAAACTCATTCTTATCCAAAAATCATGATCCTTTTAACCATTCAAACAATTTGTTTGAATTTCCTGATTAATAGGATAAATCTGATAACAAAACAAACTGTCTTGCTACCTTTCTAGATTTTCGAAAATTCCAAGAACATTTTGAGAATCAAGAATAAAGCCTTAATCCAAAAACAGATAAAAACTAGATACTATGGATCATAGAGCCGAGGCTCTGATACCACTGAAGGGTTTTGAACCTGACCAAACCACCATATGACACCAAACTGGTCAAACCTTGGTTTGATTCCACTGGTTCAATCCTAAAAGCGGAACTGGATTGAACACAACCCTCTAAAGCCCAAAAGGGTTAGTATCTTTAAAATTTACATGATCAACATAGTTTCTTGCAAAAAAATCCATAGAAAAGGTTACAAGATTATACCCGAACAAACTTGGGATTGCTAAAGTAGTCCACCGCTCCTGGATCACCAAGCCTTCAATACTCAAAATTGAGAGTGCGTGTGTGTCCTTTTGCGTCGGCCTCAACTTCGCAAAACACCAAGGTGTTTTGCTTGCTTCTTGATCGACGAAAAGAAGAGAGACCGAGAGAGAGAGTATGCGACCGAGAGAGAGAGAGAGAGAGAGAGAGATGTGAGATCGGGAGATGAGAGGGAGTGGTGGCTAGGGTTAATCCCTTATCACTTCTTGTTAGAAATATTAAAGTGAGGGGTGTAATATGTAATTACTCAAAGTTGGGGAAATGCTATATAAAGGCATTTCCCCCACATTTCAATACAAGCTTTGCATTTTACAACATATCTTGTGTTTGTGTTTCTCTACATTACTCTCGGCTCTCTCTCTCTAACCAAACACACACACAAACACACACTAGAAGAACTATCTTCTCAGCATTGCTTCATCCGTATTGTTTTACGGGACCATCAATTGGTATCAGAGCCAAACTTGTTTTTGGCTCGTGATTGTTCAAAAGAAGACAACAAAATCTCGAAGTGTTCAAGCTTCTAAGAAGAAAAAGCTCTCGGTTGTGCAAAGGTTCAAGAACGTCAGTTTTATTCAAGATAAACTCAAGCTCAAACGACTTTTAAAGGTAGAACTCATTAAAGGACACCTAATCGCATTCGATTGACCTGTATTCGCATTTGATAAGACAAATCCCAATCAAGTTATTCCTTATACTTGGACAAGTGATTGACTCTTTGGACTTGAATTAAAGAACTCTAAGACGTTTGGACTTAATCAAACAATCTAATTCATAATTGAATTTAATTTAAATCAGATTTAATTCAAAGGTGAATTACATTACTTCAAGTCTAACTATTTCAAGGTTGAATTTAATCTTTTAAGATCTAATTCAAAATTGAAATTCACAAGACTTAGTTCGTTAATCAATCATTAAAATCACTTTAAAATCAGGACAAGTTTTTCGAACAATCAAACCATCTTACAAGTAAACGATCATTTCTCACAAACATCACTAATCATGTCAAGTACAAATGAAATGATGTCCATTGGCACCGACACAAAACCTCCTGTTTTGTTTCGGGGGGAATACAATGTCTGGAAAGGAAGGTTCATGGACTTCCTCGAGCACAATGACCTCTTCGGTGACAAGATGATTGAATGCATCAACAAAGGAAACACCAAATTCACGAAGGTAGTTGAAGCAGATCCAGATAACAACCCTGGCATTCCCAGACATGAAAGAGAGAAGACTCATGATGAGATGACCAATACAGAAAGAGAAACAAAGAAAGCAGAGAAACTGGCCAAGTACTAATTCAAGCAGGGCCTCTCATCTGAAATATATCTCAAAATAGATAGCTTGGGCACAGCCAAGAAATCTGGGATGAGATCAAGAAACAACTTCAGGGCACTGAGCAAGGAGAATACATCAAACGAACTCAGCTAGTCAACAGCTATCATGACTTCAAGGCTCGAGAAAAAGAACTGATCTCTGAAACATATGGGAGATTCTGCAAGCTGCAAAATGAAATGAGATCTAATCAAATTGTCAGAACTGATCTTGATTTGAACTGTGTTTTTCTAAATTCATTAGGTTCTGAGTGGAAAGGCTATGCCAGACTTTACAAACAGATTAATAAAGATCTTACATCAGTCACCTTCCACAACATCTTCGAAGATCTCAATCAGTATCAGGATGAAATCTTGCAATCTCTCACTAAAGAACCAGTTGCTGACCCTCTTGCCTTGGTGGTGGCTGACAGAATCCATAAGGAAACATCATCAAGATCCTTGAAACTTAAACAAGTGGTTCTCAGTGATTCTGATCATGATAATGATGATGATGATTCAATCGAAGCAGCATTTCAAGCTCTCACAGTGGCCAACAAGAACTTCATGAACCGTTTCAGCAAGACTAACAATAGACAACGATTCACATCAGGTTCAAGGAGACCCGAAAGAGCTGCTGCTGTTGACAAGCCAAGGTACCAGAGGGATGAGAAGAAGGAAGAAAAGAAGGTTGATTTCAAATGCTATAACTGCGGGAGGTCAGGACATCTGATCAGGAACTGCCCAATGAAAAAGACAAAAGATGCAGAGTACTATCGGCAGAAGTACCGCCTGTCTAAACAAAAACAGGCTGGGAACGTGCTGCTAGTTGAGGAGGATCAGTTCCTTGATGATACAGGATCAGACAGTGATCTGGATGGTGAAGATCACGCTCAATTCTGTCTGATGGCTCACAATGGTGAAGAAGGTAGAGAGGATGATGACGGAGATAATCTCTCCGAGTCAGATGAGGAAAGCTTGGACAGTGGAAAGGTATCTTCTAGCTCTAACTTTAATATGGGTATTAATCATAAACACATTCAAACCATATTAAATCGCATAAAAGAGTTAGAATGTCAGGCACTAGATTTAATCACAAGAAATCAAGTTCTAGAAGATGTTTCACACACTCAAAAATTGGAGGCACAAACAATAATTAAGAAGTTAGATAACGACTTAATCAGCCTTAGGAACCAATTAGCTGCAAAAGAATCTGAGCTTTTAGAATTAACCAGTAGGACTAATAACACCATATTAGATCTCAAAGCAGAATGTAAGTGTGCTGAAAAGGATTCAGAAATTCTCAAAAATGAACTTAGGAAAGAACGAAGTACTCTTTACTCTAGAATCAATGAACTTGAATACCTTCTGTCCAAACGTGATCAAAGTGAACATACCATCTCTCAATACAAAGAAAAGGAACGTCCTTTCTCTAGATGGAATTTCAATGGGCTTGGCTTCAAATTGAAAAGGATTACGTCCAAACAATTATATAATGCTGATCTGTTTGGGTTAGGACTTACCCAAAGGATGGTCTTTGTTGGCCAAGAAGAGACACAAATAGAGGAAGATTTCAAACGAACTCTTAATGTCAAAACTGAAATTCCATTTGATTATTCTAATTTGAATGACTCATACCTTGCCAATCTCTCTTCCTCGTCCGATTCTGATGTTTCATCGTCTGTGTATTCTGATGAAGAACTCTACTCCCCTGTTTCACTAAAGCCCACTGTTGAATACATTCCTCACAAAGAATTACAAGACAGATTCAACACCCTGCAGGAATTTTGTTTTACCCAAGTCATTCAACAGGACCTCGCCAAAGCCATTCAAAATGATTTAAAACCTCCTACCTCTGAGACATTCCCTTCAATGCATGAAATCATCACCTGTCAACAAATTCCCAACATGTCATTTGTACATGATGGAAAGATCATTGATAAACTGTGTAGGAAACAGTTTGTTTTGAAAGAAAGAATCAAAGCCCTCCAAGTAAAGATGGAAACTCCAATAGTTCCCTTTACCTTCTCACTTTTTGGTTCAGATATGGATGATCTAACTCATGCAAACACCAAGGGTACATATTGCACAACTTCTGTAAAATCTGTTAATAAACCTGACTTAACAAATCTTAAGCTTAAACAGATTTACAAACCAAAGCAACAATCCACTCCTAATCCCAATTCTCGTTTGCACATAGAAGTATCTGAATCATCACAAGCTGCAGCCAGTCGACCACGACTTCATTCTAATCTTTTATCCTCTGCTGCAGATGTGAAGAAGGCTGGAAACAAGAAGTTTGAAATAAATACATCATGGAAAAGAGCTATTCCTAGATCCACTAGGAGGTGTTCAAATTTGAAACCTGTCTGTGAAAACATTTTGATGTTTGATTCTGTTTGTAATCATTCCAGTTCACAAGGCAAAATTGCTTCTACCATGTTTTGTATAAGTGATGGTTGTACTCATGGACACTATGAATTTAATTGTTGCTATGATCAATTGAGAAAGACTTTAGGTGTTAAACCATGTGTTGATTGGACTGATTTTTATGCTAATCAAATCTGTGTTCCATTTTTAAATTCAAAAGGCTACGTCATTAATCAATGGATCACCACTCTTCAATCACATGCTCTTAAACGCTTAAACAAATCCAACCGATTACTCACGATCAAGGAACTGGAAGTCTACAGACGGCAGGGCTATGAAGCATTTAAGAGGGCTTGGATTGCACAGGAAAAACACTTGCATTCTCAAAAGCGTTCTCGCAATTCCCCTTCCAAAATCTCAAAATCTTCGAAACCCAAGTCATCATCCATTCAACGAGTGGCAAAACCTGCTAATCGCAGTGTTCCATTTCCGCGACAGCAAGTTGATGCACCGAGCCCACAAAGAATTCTTAAGAATTCCTCTCAACCATGGATTCGCAAATATAACGCTTCCGCAACTCTACCGAATCCAAAACCTCCGATTCCATCAACTGTCAAACCAACAGTGGTGCAGAAACTTTCTTCTCAGCAAATTTCTTCCAAATCTATTCCTTCACGTCCAAAGCTTAAGTCCATTTGGGTACCGAAGAATAGGTCATTAGAAGTTTCATCATCATCAAAACCAACAGTTGTTACTCAACCCAACTTAGAGACTAACAATCAAGGACCCATATCTAAATGGGGACCTAAACGTGATTTATTCTCTTTTTGCAGGTGCCTCACTTGTGGTACCTTGACTCCGGCTGTACCAAACATATGACCGGCAACAAAAGTCTTCTCAAGAATTATGTTCCTAAGTACTCCGGGAATGTACGTTTTGGGAATGATAATGTTGCACCAATTTTGGGGTACGGAGACATTGAGAAGAAGCACATCAAGATCAAGAAAGTCTCATATGTTGAAGGGCTAGGTCATAACTTGTTCAGCATTGGACAGTTTTGTGATAAAGACCTAGAGGTTGTATTTAAAAAGAACAAATGTTCAGTTTTAACTGAAAATGGAGATGAGTTGCTTGTAGGTTCCAGAAATTCTAACCTGTATTCCATTGACTTGGAAAAATATGACTCTCCTACCTCTGTGTGTCTACTGTCTGAAGCATCTACTGATCTGACTTGGCAATGGCACAGAAAACTCTCTCACCTGAACTTTCAAAATATTAACAACTTAGTCACTGGTGACTTGGTGAGAGGCATTCCCAAGTTAAGATTCAAGAAGGATCATCTGTATGCAGATTGTGAAAAAGGAAAAATGAAGAAGGCTTCTCATAAATCTAAACAAGTATTTAGCACTACGAATCCTTTGGAACTCCTGCACATGGATCTGTGTGGTCCAATGAGAATCCAGTCCAAACATGGGAAGAACTATATTTTAGTCATGGTGGAAGACTACTCTAGATATACTTGGGTCAAATTTCTGCGCTCAAAAGATGAAGCCACTCCAACAATCATTTCCTTCATCAAACAACAGCAGAACAAGCATAGTCAGAGTGTTGTCTCTATCCGGACAGACAATTGAACAGAATTAAAAAACAGTACTCTGAAGAGCTTCTGTGATCTTGTGGGAATCAGCCACCAGTTCTCTACTGCATACACACCACAACAAAATGGTGTAGTGGAACGAAGAAATAGAACTTTGGTTGAAGCTTCCCGAACAATGCTTTCATATTCCGGGCTCCCACCTTCCTTCTGGGCTGAAGCTATTAACACTGCCTACTATACGCAGAATCGCTCTTTCATTAACAAACGTTTTAATAAAACTCCTTATGAACTGGCAAATGGCATTGTACCTAATATCAAATACTTTCATGTATTTGGTAATAGGTGTTTTGTCTTAAATGAAAAGGATAATCTAGAAAAATTTGCTCCGAAAGCTGATGAAGCTATTTTCTTAGGTTATTCTACCGTCTCAAAAGCATATAGAGTTTTAAACACACGCACAAAGAGCATCATCGAGAGTATCAATGTAACGTTTGACGATACATTGACTGTCTCTGGCTCCCCACCACAGTCCAACACTTTTGCTTCTGAACATACCAGTTCAGGACCAGTTCTTAACTCTAAAGAATCAGACATTCCCTCTACTTCTGATAATAATCTCGATTTCATGTTTGATTTCTTTAGATCTGACTCTTCCCCTATTTTGGCTAACAACAGGGATAATGCACAGATAAGCGACCCGATCACAGATACAACAATCACTGAAACGAATCCATTTGCTGAGGATTCTACATCTGTTTCTGTCACACAATCCCCTGTGACAGAACCAATAGTTGATCAGGAGAACTCACCTGTGTTCGACTCCGATCCAAACTTCTCCAGAGAAATGGAAGAGGAAGCGCCACATATTCAAGATCTCATCCCTTCCTCCTCTAACTCGCATGAGCTAAAATGGATCCGACATCACTTTGAGGAGAATATCATTGGAGATCCCTCTATTGGCATTCAAACAAGGTCAGCCACAGCTAACGAGTGCCAATTTGCAGGTTTCTTAAGCATGATTGAACCCACATAAACGGGATTCGGATGGAGTGGTCATTCGTAACAAAGCAAGGTTGGTTGCTAAGGGATACAATCAACAGGAGGGTATCGACTATGATGAAACCTTTGCTCCTGTTGCTCGAATTGAAGCTATACGCTTATTTCTTGCATATGCAGCCTCCAGGAGCTTTCGAGTCTTCCAAATGGATGTCCAAACAGCCTTTCTCAACGGGGTACTCAAAGAAGAAGTCTACGTTTCACAACCTGAGGGCTTCATCAATTCTTCATACCCTAATCATGTTTATATTTTAGATAAGGCTCTGTACGGCTTAAAACAAGCTCTACGTGCATGGTACGATGTTTTATCTGAATATCTGATAGGGGAAGGCTACTCCAAAGGAAAGACAGACATCACTCTGTTCATAAAGACAAAAGGTAGGGACAAAATCCTTGTCCAAATTTATGTGGATGACATCATCTTTGGATCTACAAATCCAAAGAACAGTGAAGAGTTTGCACAGACAATGTCAAACAGGTTCCAAATGAGTATGATGGGTGAGATGTCGTTCTTTCTAGGACTTCAAGTTAAACAGTTGAGTCATGGCACTTTCATCTACCAATCCAAGTACATTAAAGATCTTCTCACGAAGTATGATATGCTCAACTGCAACCCTATCTCAACTCCAATGGCGGCCAAATCACAACTATCGGCAGATCCTGATGGTTCTCCGGTGGATCTCAAGACATACCGTGGGATGATTGGATCATTACTATATCTCACTGCAAGTCGTCCAGACATCATGTTCTCTACGTGTCTCTGTGCTAGGTTTCAGGCCAATCCCAAGGAGTCACATCTGCTAGCTGTTAAGCGAATTTTCAGATATCTCAAAGGGTCCATGAATCTAGGACTGTGGTATCCCAAGGACTCCAATCTAGATCTTCATGCTTATGCAGATGCTGACTATGCCGGTTGCAAGATTGATAGGAAAAGCACCTCTGGTAGTGCACACTTTCTGGGAGATCGTTTAGTCTGCTGGGCTTCACAGAAACAAAACTGTGTATCCACTTCTACAGCAGAAGCTGAGTATGTTGCTGCTGCAATGTGTTGTTCCCAAAGCCTATGGATACGTACACAACTCTCAGACTTTGGCCTCGGGTATGACAAAATACCATTGTTATGCGACTCTCAATCTGCCATTGCCATCTCTTGCAATCCGGTACACCACTCTAAAACCAAACATATCGACATTCGCTATCACTACATAAAAGATAAGGTTGAGAAAGGATTAATTGAGCTACAGTATGTGCCTACTGAAAATCAGCTGGCTGACCTGTTTACCAAACCTTTAGACGAAAGTCGATTTACTGAGTTGGTATCCAAGTTAGGCATGCTCAATCTACAAATCTAGCATACTGTTACCTTCTTTTTTTCTTTCTTTTCTTTTGTTTAGAGTTGGTGTTACACTGTTTGTTCTCTATGCAGCTAACGACTGCATTCTTCAAGAGGGAGAAAGATCATGCACATGCTACAGAGAAAAGACACTTTGTGTAGGGGGTTTGACTTCATAATGCTACACCTGTGTCATATGTGTAGGGGGAGAATTTCATACACATACACATATTACACATGTGTAGGGGGAGAAATTTGACAACAGACACTTTCTCTAAAACATTCGAAAAATTCCTCATAAAGAGATGCAAAAGTCTAGGGGGAGTGTGTCAAACAAACACTCACATCAACCATATCTGAAAATTTAACTTTCATAATCTCAAAATTCAGATATCTCAAATTTTTCCAAGTAATAGCTCAATCGCATGCGATTAAGCTATGTGAGTGAATCGCATGCAAATGTTAAAGGTTTTAATTGCATGAGAAAAGGTTGTGAGAAACAAGTGTGAATCGAATGCAATGTTGTCTAAGTGTGAACCGCATACGATTTGGACAAAGGTTGAATCGTACGCGATTCAGCTAAGTTAGTGTGAATCGCATGCTATTCAGTCTAAGGTTGAATCGCACGTGATTAAGCTCAGATAGTGTGAATCGCATGCGATTCGGATGCCATGGTTCTAACACACAAGCTGATTCGCATGCGATTAACACACCACAGTGTGAATCGCATGCAATTGAAAACTCTTATCAGCCGCATCCAAACTTCTATCAGCCGCGTTTTTTAACCGTTGCACCAGCCAATCAGGGCTCGACATGTGTCTTTTTACACTGCTACAAGTTACCCCAATAGTTGCCATTCTTCATTTACGTTATTCAAAATTTACAAAGTGTTCTCTCGAGTTCTTGATTACGTTAACATACAAATCATCTCGTTACTCTGCCAAAATTTGCAATTTTAGTATCAAAATACTTCTAATCTAAAAGGTAACAACTTGTATGGTTTACATTTTGAAGATTTTGAGTTAAAAGGGTACTTTTTGGTCTTAGAACACTGATATGCGAATGAGAATATCGAGACTTTAAGTGGACTTTTGGTACTCGAAACAAACTTGTTTGATGAAACAATGTTTGCGATGGGTATTTTGATCACATGGGGAACACTTTGATGTAAAAATATTTCAAAAATCTCAAAAAGTGTTGTAGGACCGTGGGGGTTCTAAACTAACACACCCTAATGCTAGGACTGATCTAGGATGAGAAATAGTACAGAATATCTATTTCCCAAACCTCCTAAGGTTTCTAAGATCTGCTTAGGTGTCCGGCACACAGTAACACTAAGAAACACACAGAGTAGAAACAAGAACAAACACTAAGAACTCACACAGAATGCTTAAGACTGCCCTTGGATCCGAGATTAACACTAAGTTTGCGTTTACCGAGGTTAAACTTGCGATTTCGAAGGCTCACTAAGGCTTATGGTCGATTACAGGTCATTCCCCGATCATTCCCGTTAATTCGTCGATTTTCGCACTAATTCGCAGTTCATACGTATTTATAGTGTGGAATACGCGTTTACCTTAAATAACTTTCACTACGCACGTGATGATACTCACCACGCACGAAGTGAATCCAGTACGCACGTACCGGTTGTTTTAATGATAGTTAATTTAACTTTTAACCGACCTAATCACTACGTGCGCACTGAGCTCCACTACGCATGTAGTGGACTCATCACGCATGCAGTGAACACATCACGCACGTGATGAACTCTCACACAGACTTAAACTTCCAAACACACATCAACACATGATTAAGTACTTGTAAGCTTAAGATCATCACAAAGAATCACTAAGAATATATACACATGCAAACAATTAATCAAAACACATTTGAATTAATATTTTATGTAAACATGTATATATTTCATTGATACGAACTAGGGATTTACAAGTATGCACCAACAAACTCCCCCTAAGACCTAGTTCTATCAATAAAAGTTGCACAAAGTAAAATGCACAAAGCAAACAAAACGACAATCTAGCTATCACAAAGTTGTAGACTTGACTTCTTCAGATCCAGCGTAGATGTCGAATGCAAAGCAAATTCGAACGACCTTTTGAAACTGCAATGCCAACTCCATATACTGATTTTTGTAGAGGATTGGATTGTAGTACAAAACAGTAATGTCGTCTTTTCCAAAAATTTTAATCCACATAGGATCAAATACTTTTACCGTTGGTCCACCTGACAGATCATCATCCAATACGATCACTACCTCAGTTGTTTTCTCATTAAAGTACCACCATTTAAACCTTGCACTCCACCCAGTAGGCATGGTTCTCAACGGTAACTTCTTCATACAACGAGGAGCTTTGCAATTAAGCACTTTGAATTTCCTTCCTGTCAGTGGATCTATCTTGGTTGGATGGCTCTTGACACCTGGCACATAAGGCTTTAAGTTTTTCCATCCAAATCGAGCCTCACGCTTCACCAGTGTCTCAAACCATTTTGCCATGCTGTGATCGTCACAGTCTAAAAGAGGCAGACGAGCAAGTTGTCGAATATCATAGAACGGCAGAGTCTGGATATCATTTGCCCTTTGAAAATACTCAACTCCTCTTTCCCTTTTAACTGCATAAACATTAAATTCCGGCATATAGCACCAACCAACAATTTCACCATCCGTCTTTTTGCCCAGAGTCTGATAAAACTTGGTATACTCCGGTGAGCTTTCAGACTTCTTTTCTTTCCCTGCCTGACGTTCCAGAAACCGTTGATACTTCTTTCGTCTAGCTTCTCTTTCATCTTGCTTAGATTTTCTATCACCAAGATATTTTTCTAAGTCAAAATCAACATTTTCTTGTTCTCTAACTTCAGCTCTTTTGTTGATTTCCTCAGCATTAGCAGTTTTGAAAAAATCGGCAAGGTCAGGCAGGTTGTCGTCTTTTTGTTGACCAGGATAGTGTTGATCGGTTTCATCTTCAATCTCAATCTCATCAGTGTCAAATACAGGTTCCTGTTCAGCTTGAGGTGGTTGCACAAAGCTTTCATCCACCTCTTCTAGAATAACATCTTCGACAGGAATCTGTAAAAGTTCGGCAATTTGTTCTTTTGTCAGGAATGGAAGTATTTCTCCTTCCTCTGCATCATACTTATTTTGTGGAACAATTCGCCCTTGAACACTCAGCAGACGAGACGATTGAGGAATATCAGCTTTCAATGGCTGAACAATTAACGGATCTTCACACAGCAATAAGAAACCATAAACATGTGTAAGTTAAAATCAAACATTTCATTTCACAAAAAAAAACGATTAAATATACATGACTGTTTCATTCATTTACATCATAGATCAATAAATACAAAGTCACACAGACTAAGAGTCAACCTTCTTCATCTCCAGAATATGCCCCAGCAGGTTCAGACTCAGCAAACTCCTTCAGCTTTAGCACCTCCTCGCCTTGCTTTTCCACGTGTGCCTTCAGCCTCTTGAACTCTTGAGTGTATTCAATTAAGATCCTTTCCATAGTCTCATTCCTTTTCTCCAACTCAATTATTTTCATATCTCTCTCTTCATCCCTTTTCACCAACCTCTCTATTTGCACATCTTTCTCCACATCTCTTTTCAACAACTCCTCAATCTGTGCATCTTTCTCAACCATTTTCTGTTTCACTTCCTCTAGCTCCAGCTTCCTTTCTTTCTCATCTTTTATCATGTCTAGCATGTAGCCTTGGAGCTTGCTCAGATTTTCTTCGATAGCCATAGATGGTAGCTGAGAGCCTGTTTGAGAAGGTCCTGCAGCACCTTGAGCAGTGGCTGTAACTGGAGCGGCTGTTGCTGTGGTGGGTTTGACAATAATCTCTGCAGAAGCAACCAGCGGCTTGAACTTGTAGACCTTCTTCTTCTTCTTCTCTGGCTCATCGACCACCCCCTTTTCCTTCCTCTTGCGACTTGCCTCCTCATCATCTTCTTTAAAGAAGTCATCAACATTGATGTCATCTAGGCTCCCCGGGATAGCCTCTCCCCAAGTGGGATCCCGGACTTCCTGACTCTGAACTTCAGGCTCCTCATCATCCGAAATTATCTCGATGTTTTCCACCTGGGATGTGGAGCCCTCGTTCCTCCAGAGATGTTTCCTTTCTGGAGCCTTGTAATCTGGGTTTCCCAGATGGCAAATCAAACGTCTTTTCGGAGGGATAGAGGTGCCAATGTACCGGCTCATTTGTCGCACAGTCTGCTCATTCATGTGCTTCAGCTTGATTCTGTCTCCGTCCTCCTTTACCAAACCCTCAACTTGGGTATCAAAAACGATCTGAAGGAAACGGGGATACATCAGAAATCTCCCGTCCTTCTTAGACAAGTTCTCCTTTAAACAGTTGAAAATGGCCCTTGAAATGTTGAATTTTACATTCAGCACGAGTGCCACAAACAAATGAGAGAACGTTTGGTTCAGCTGATCATGGCCGGTTCTCCGCGGCCCCAAACAGTGAGAGATAACATGCATCAGATAACGATACGGGGTGCAGAACTTTGTTTTCAATACCGATTCGTTCCGAATCTCCCCGGTGTATCCACAACTCAGCAAACAGCCCTTTACTCGGCAGCTGTTCAGAGCAGTTGGGTCGGCTAGGTCATCCCCGAGCTCAAGCAGCTCATTCAATACCCCTTCTGATACAAACACATGTTGTTTCTGCACCTCCCCTCGAATCCCACCCAGGGATTCATCATATACAGCAGTGTTCCAGAATTCTTGCTGATGTGAAGCGTATGTCGTGCAAGCTGTTGTGATGGCGGTGTGGATCCTTGATCTCATCAGATAGTCGATCATCTCATCACAGTCCCTTGTTAACTTGTTCTTTGTCAGACAGGCCCGAATGTTATGCATGTCACCAGCTTTCAGCTCAGCCTTGGTCTGACTCCCACTGCCAGATGCAGTCTCAGCGGGGTTTTGTGCGGACGAACTTCCGAGTTGAGTGGATTCCATTTTTGAATTATGCGGAATAAACATTATGCACATTAGAAAGACACATCCACTGATTTGTAACACACAGTTAAAGTCTGCAGATTAGAATAAACGTTCATAATAAAATTGACATTCTACCACGTGCGAAGTGGTTGGACATAATAAACTATAATTTTAATTAGATTATGATTCACTTCGCACGTGATGGACACAGATCGCACGGAGTGAACTTCACTTCGTGCGGCTAAAATTCATCAACTTCATCGTTCTCACTGTTGAGTACGTGCGAGGTGAAGCCCACTTCGTGCGAAATGGCCTTCACTTCGCACGGCCAATGTTCATGATCGAAGAACAGTTCGACGAAGCTATTTCCTTAAAACCCATGATTAACGATGTTTTTGTTCCGATTAAGTGATTAAATGACATCTAACTAAGTCCACAAAGGTTCCTTTTCACTTAAATCTTACAAATTAACACGTGTAGATCTCAAATCTCAGTTTTTTTTTTGTTTTTTTACTTTCGAACACAAAATCGTCTATAACGCGAGATCTAACCATTGGATTGAAATAATAAACATACCACTGTGATCGCAAGGAAAAATCAATTAAGAAACGGGATCGAAAACACTCTTTCCCCACAGATTGAAAATCAAAAATCGAGAGAGAATGCGAGTATATTGTTTGACATATGAGCGCGTAGTGATGAACACGCACGGGAATAGTATATATACCTTGTTCCACTGCGTGCGAAGTGGATGCACTTCGCATGATGTTATCCAACAAAATCATACAAAGTGACTGACCACTTCACACGTTGTGGATCTTACCTCGTGCGGGTTGGATCACACTTCGTGTACACCAATCCAGTGCGCACGTCATGATCATCCACTTCGTGCGAGTTGATTCATTTCGTGCGACTTCGCTTCCTCACATTGAATTAGCCTTTTTCTCGACAATCCTGTACTCAGCACACAGCGGTCAGTAACTTCAATGCAAGACATAAACATTAAGCACATGCAAACACAAGAAACTATAAATAAAGAAAATAAACATACCAAAAGAAATAAGGACACACCAAAAATCTTTTTGTATTTTTCTGATTATAAAGGAAATGAAAATGCAGACAATTAACAAATTAAATCCTAAGAGACATAAATGAAAATGCTAAAGATTTGCAAAAAGTAAATTACTGAAATTAAATCCTTTTGTGAGAAGGTTCCAAGATGGAATCAGTACCAGCACATCTATACTTAGTTATCATTCATTTCAGAACCTTAGGCACAAACATACTCCCTCAATTTCTGTCTGTCAATCTAACTTTCCTCAGATAATGACATATTTGATTTCAACATTTTCAGATTATCTAGACTGGGTGCATGGTTAAGACTATCTCTTTCAAAATCTCACAGTGTTTTGATTCACTCAGTAGGATGCACAACTTGAGTACCCAACCACCATGCTTATATGCTTTGTGATTTTGTCAACGCATTTTATGCTCTTTGACATGGAGGTCAATTTTTCACCTCTTCTGATAATTTCTGTTGAGCTTTTGTCACTGCATTTTATGCTCTTTGACAATTCAAAACTAATAGATCTATCTGTTGAGCTTTTGTCACTGCATTTTATGCTCTTTGACAATTCAACACTAATAGATCTATGTATCTATTTCTTTTGACATCTCAGATTGGGGTCAATTTTTCACCCTCTTTTTACATTTTGCTCATTGTCATCTAAGCACATTTGGCATGGTAACAGGTGTGTGCACCAGACTAAGTTAGTCTCAATTGTTATTGACTTGTAGACTTGGAATGTCTCGATAGTTTGAATCTTTGATGGATTTCTACGTGCATAACCACTTATCAGCCTAGACTCTCATCATATGTCTTACACGCCATCTGTTTCTTATCTGATTTAACTAAATTTTTCAGACAGTTTTCTCAAGAATGTGTGCATGCCTTCAGTCCTAATTTTACTAGACATACTTTGTATAGATCGCCAGTGTACCATCATTTTCCATTTGAGTTGGATCAACTTCTCATTTTTATATTTTCTGATTTTTTTTTGTATTTTCTATGTTTTCTGATTTTTTTTTTTGTATTTTCTATGTTTTTCTGATTTTTTTTGTATTTTCTATGTTTTCTGATTTTTTTTTTTTTTTGTATTTTCTATGTTTTTCTGATTTTTTTTTTGTATTTTCTATGTTTTCTGAACTATCTCCCCCTAAAATACTAAAGAAACTAAAAACTAAGAAAATAGAAACGCAAAGACACACAGAAAATAAACACAAAGACAAACGAGATATAACCACACAGAAACTAGACACACAGTCACAAATACGAATAAGGACACTAAGTCGCATCATCAGAGACAACCTCACACTTGGTATTCATCCCGTTTTCATTCACTAAGAACAAAAACCTGGGCACCGTGCACAAAGAGTAAAAAGTTACTTAGCATTAGGAACCCATGCCGGAATGGTCATGGGTTTCCCATCTTCTCCAACAATTGGCATGTTAATCCAAATACCAGTAGCTTTGAGGTCTGCATTGGTATCTTGACTATTGGACGTTTTGGATTCTGATTTAGTGGTCCATTTCAAATCCTGACGGGAAGGAGTCTTGTAATAAGCACTAGAAGCATTAATCACCTTATGAAACGGTTCCTTCCCCTTCAGACTGACCTTGGGACTTTTGGGTTTACTAGATGTTTCCCCAACCGTCCTTTTGAGCTGATGAGGGTCAGTTGATTTTTTATTATTTTGATTAAACGTTTTATTTTTCTGAAAATTTTCAGAAGAATCAACTTTCCCCCTGCAGCTCTGTTGTTGCTGATCACACTCATAACTGAGGTGACCAGGTCTCCTGCACACATAGCAGACCCTGTTTAACTGAGGTTTTGCAGGGTTATGTGGCACTTTTTCCTCAACTTGACTTTTTGACTGAACTCCTAAACCACGTTGTTTTGGCAAAATTTTAACTTCCTCATAAGGACGGGTTGCAGGAGACTTTGCACCCTCCTTTTCTATGGTTCGGAGTGCAGCTTGCACATTTTGCATTAACGTACCTTGACCAGAAGAATTGCCTAGAAGTTGTCTCATACCAGATTCAGGCTTTTCTTCTGGTTTGGCCTCTTTCCTCTGAGGCTCACCAACTTTTCCCTTCATTTTTAAATCAGGTTTTGAGGTTGAAGCAGAAGGTGCATCAACCTTGGAAGGAAGTTGGTCAGCTTCAGTAAAGACATCTGTTTTCACCAGTTGGTTCAACACTGGTGGTGGACATTTAGTGTATGTCTTTTTGTCTTTTTCTAAATCGGAACCTTGAGGTCTCCGGTCGATTATGTGCTCAAACAAGTAAGATGAAGTTGAATAACTTTCAAGTTTCTGGTTTAAAGTTTCATAATCGACTTTAGAACTAGCAAGATCCCGTTTTAGAGTATCAATTTGATTGATGTAAAAGACTATAGCATCCTGTTTATTTAACAAAGCTACCTCTAATTCTCTTATCTGTTTATTTTGACTCTCAATTTTTTCTTTTAAGGTCTTTTCTCTACCTTTGATGATAGAGTTTTCATGCAGTTTAGAGGTAAGCTCAGTAACTTGAGATTTCAGGGATACTATATTATTTACATAGTCATTGCACGACACACAGGGAAGACCAAAAATGTTACTTACCTTTGAGTCAGCTTGTCCAGTTATGCACGCCTTAGGATTTTCTGATTCAGTTTGAACAATCACTGGCGTTGGTTCGGCAGCAGGCACAGAGGCTGAAGTAGTGTTGTGCTCATCAGTAGGCATCACTGAGTCTTCCTTACTGGCAACAAATTCATCATCAGCTTCCTGCACACTATCTGCTTCAGATTGTGAATCATCATTCAGGTCTTGAACACTGGCCAGGTTGGTCTCAACAACTTCGAAAGCATCAGTATCTTGAAAATGCACTGACCAGTCTATCCCCTCATCTTTCTGAACAACCACCATTGCTTTGGATGATCCCTCATGGGATGTTTCAGCCTTCTTTGGAGTAGTGGTAGTTGAAGATTTTCCAGGAGATGTTCGGAAGGGGTACTTGGGTCCTAAGTTCTTTGGCTTTTCACATTCTCTTGCAAAATGACCCTTTTCTCCACAGTTGTAGCAGGTTACAGCTGACTTGTCAAAACCCAGCTTTGTATCTTTTGTTGCTATAATCTGCATCCCTGTTTTCTTGACCAAGGCCTTTGCTCTTCTCACCAAGTTAGCATAAGACCATAGGATGTCCTGTCGCTCCATCTCATTGTTATCGATCTGGTCATAATCTTCTTGAGTCAGGTAGGCATTGCCGATCTTACCCTTGAGCAAATCATCATACGAGGTGACCAATGCACTAAGCATCCCCATATGCTCCTTAACTTCTTCAGTGCTGCCATGTTTAAAATGCTCAGTGTTTAAGGCAGGCATTGACGTTTTGCTTGAAGGAGCAGAATAAGGTGGTCCACTAGGAGTTTCAGGAGCAGACTTGGTTGATGAACTAACGTTAGAAGTAAAAGTTGTCTGCAACGGAACATTTGACGAAGTAACCGGAGAAGCAACTGATCCCGTACAGTATAAAGAAGGATTCTGCACATAGCTGCTTAATCTGTCTAGATTAAGCTCCTCCTGTTCATGCTCTTTCAGCTTGGTAATGAAGTCATTCAGATCCATGCCTTCAAAACCATCTCCATTCTTCAAAATCATTATGAATGGCCTCCAGCTTTTAGGTAAAGCCTTGGATAGAGTCTCCACTTGTTGTCGTTCCGAGATCTGCACCCCCAAACTATCCATTTCACTAAGAAGATGGTTGTATCTGTTGATCAGATCTGGAAGCTTTTCATTGACATAAGAAGTGAAGTGGTCAAACTCCTTTCTTAACTGCGAGGCCTTGAGCTCTTTTAACGATGCATTCCCCTCGTTCCCCTTTTGTAATGCGTTCCACAAAGAACGTGACGTTCTGTACCGTCGGAACTGATGGAATATCTCGTTCGGAATCGCTTGGATCAGGTAAGAATAGGCTTTCTTTTCTGCATCATAAGCCTTCCTCTGATCATCACTCATCTGATCATAGGGAACTTCGATGTTCCCTTCACCCTTAGGTACGATGTAATCGGCGGAAATAGCCCGGTGCAATCGTGGATCAACCCCATCAATAAATATTTCGAAACGTGGTTTCCAGAAAGGGTAGTCTTCCATGGTTAGCAGTCTAGGTACTTTATTAATTCCTCCCTGTTCGTTGTCCATTATTAAGTTACTTAATGCGGTGATTGTTTGTTTGGCAGCCATTGCACTCATGTCAGACATTTTAGAAAGAGACTTAAAACAAACTTAACACTACACACGGAATGTAGATCACTTCGAACGAGCACACAGCACTACGCACGAAGTAGAAGACCTACGTACGGACTGACACGAAAACACACAGACTCTACTTCGTACGAACTAGACACTCACCACGCACGGAGTGGATTGACTACGCACGAAGATTGGAAAGGACAAAATTCAACCACAGAATCAATACGTACGAAATGAAATCACTACGCACGTGTTGAGGACCCACTTCGCACGAACAGACACACAACCTATCGAAGATTCTAGAGGATCACAACTCACTACGTACGTACTGGAGGTCAATACGCATGCACTGAAAAACACTTGGCACGGGTAAAACTCAACCAATTAACGTAAAAACACAAACCTTTTTAACACAAAAAGACCTATTTTCGACCAAAATACCGATAAAAACCGACGAAAAGGACAAAACACACAAGCCTAATCGACACCTAGATCACGAAACCTAAGGAAAGTGATCAATCAAAGCACAAGCCTCTGATACCACTTTGTAGGACCGTGGGGGTTCTAAACTAACACACCCTAATGCTAGGACTGATCTAGGATGAGAAATAGTGCGGAATATCTATTTCCCAAACCTCCTAAGGATTCTAAGATCTGCTTAGGTGTCCGGCACACAGTAACACTAAGAAACACACAGAGTAGAAACAAGAACAAACTCTAAGAACTCACACAGAATGCTTAAGACTGCCCTTGGATCCGAGATTAACACTAAGTTTGCGTTTACCGAGGTTAAACTTGCGATTTCGAAGGCTCGC
Source organism: Pulicaria dysenterica (assembly GCA_947179395.2). NCBI lineage: Eukaryota > Viridiplantae > Streptophyta > Magnoliopsida > Asterales > Asteraceae > Pulicaria > Pulicaria dysenterica. The sequence goes on along the minus strand of OX359289.1, from coordinate 76,553,117 downwards.
TAAGGCTTATGGTCGATTACAGGTCATTCCCCGATCATTCCCGTTAATTCGTCGATTTCCGCACTAATTCGCAGTTCATACGTATTTATAGTGTGGAATACGCGTTTACCTTAAATAACTTTCACTACGCACGTGATGATACTCACCACGCACGAAGTGAATCCAGTACGCACGTACCGGTTGTTTTAATGATAGTTAATTTAAATTTTAACCGACCTAATCACTACGTGCGCACTGAGCTCCACTACGCACGTAGTGGACTCATCACGCATGCAGTGAACACATCACGCACGTGATGAACTCTCACACAGACTTAAACTTCCAAACACACATCAACACATGATTAAGTACTTGTAAGCTTAAGATCATCACAAAGAATCACTAAGAATATATACACATGCAAACAATTAATCAAAACACATTTGAATTAATATTTTATGTAAACATGTATATATTTCATTGATACGAACTAGGGATTTACAAGTATGCACCAACAAGTGTTCTTCGTGTTCTTGGGAAGTATGATCATACACATACAATTTGGTATTTGGCTAAAAAAAAAAGGTGTTTAGGGTGAGTTTTGGAACATGTTCAAGTACTACAAAGTTGTTCAGTACTAACTAATTGACACTTTTGCAGTATCAAAACAACTTTTTTATGCTGAAAATCATCCTGTACACAGTGAGGGTTCAACACTTGGGGTGTTTGAACATTTATTCAACATTGGTCAACGTTGGGTCAATTTGGTCAAATTTTACTCACTTATCAAAAGTTTGACCAAATATTCAAAACTGAATGTTGTTTTCTTGCATATCTCTTAATTTTAAATTTAACTATTTTATCTCTTTGACGGATAAGATGGCACAAGTTGAACGTGACCCAGAGGAGATCATGCCCAGAGCCGAGTTTCTTAACACTGGCTCCCATGAAAACAACCATTATGTTGACCTAACCAAACTCAAAAACCCAACCTACCCCATTGTCACTGAGATTCTCAAAATTCATCCCCTAAACCATCTACTGACCTATAACCCAGCCACAACAGGCATACATGTTCCTGAATTATATGTGCAACAATTTTGGAAAACATGTGATGTGAGGGAAAATAACAGAGGTTATGAGGTAATTCATGCAGAGGTCGACGAATTTCAAGTCAATATATCTCTTAGTCGCCTCAGAACAATCTTTGCTCTACCCAAAGCAGACAGCAGACCTCCAGTAACAGACTTTGAGGACATCCCCGATGAGGATGCATGTCTTACAACAATAAGGGAGATGGGATATGACGGTGAGCTCATCAGGAAAGGTCAATTCAAACGCACCGGCTTGCACCCAAAATATAATACATTCATGACGGTGCTTCAAAGATGTCTCACTCCAAAGCACTCAGGCTACGAATTTCCAACGGAACATCAACTTAAAATCTTTGTAGCAACTGCGACGCATATGCATGTGGACTATGCATTCCTTCTCTTCCAGGACATCAAAGCTACTATGCTCAGGAAGAATTCCCAAAAGAAGAGGGATTCGAACATGCTGCCTTACCATCGCTTCATACCAATGATCATCCAGTATGTAATGGAGCGGAATGCTGATATCCCTCGTCGGACAGGTTTACCTTCTGTTTCTCCAAAACTCTTTTTTCATATTAAACCTGCTAACCCGACGAATCTGCCTATTCCAAGACCCTTCCCTGTATCTCTCTTAAATCTTTGTGAGCAAAATGATATTGTTAAGAGTTATAGGGAGAGTGTAGGAATACCTCCTATGGTTGTGCCAGAGCCGGCCATACCTACCCAAGGAGGAGTAGCACCGAGTGAGGATATAGCAAATAGGCCTCAGTCATCTGTGGGAGATGCTGAGAGGGAAGTGGAGAGAGAAAATGTTGAGAGGGGTGGAGAAGAGGGTGAAGGTGTTGAGAGTAGAGAGGGAGGGGATACATATGATCCCGCGACCATTAAAGCCATTATACAAACTCTTTCTCAATCCACCCGCACCCAAGCTGTACTAACTGAACTTGGTCTTGACATGTCTGAGTCATCCAGTTCATCTGATGAGTCTGCATCTCATCCAGGAGGTGCCCCTGTCTTTGAAACTGTTATATCTCCCATGGGCACCCCTGAGCACCCCATTGACCAACCAGCAGAAAGTACCCCTTCATTCATGAAATTAACTGATCCACATACTACCCCTGTCATTCATAATGTGATCATTGCTCCTGAACATGACATCCCACCAGTTTCTCAATCTCCAGATGTATCTTTTGAGGTGGGCTCTGTCACTCCTGATTCTTTCCTTGACCCAAATCAATATGCTGGTTATGGAGTTGGCAGTGGAGAAGAAGAAGAGGATAGGAGTATGAGTGAAAGAGAGGAGGTAAGAAAAGAAAATGTGAGTGCTGAGGGACCCCTCAACCAAGAAAGCCGGGAAGCCACATCTAATATGAGTCCTAGCACTGCTGGGGCTCGTATTGAACAAGCCGCGGTTATCCCACCCGTGCAAGTTTCTGCCCCACCAAGCTACTACGGTGTCTCTCAACAAGCACCGTCTTTATTGCACAGGGTTATAGCACACAATCTAGGCCAACCCCAATTGGGTGTTGGACCTATTGAAAACAGAGGACTGCCTCCCTCGTCCTTGACTCCTCTTCGTGCACGATTTGATTTGCCGCGGATATCCGCATATCTTCAACAACACAAGGTAACTATAGATGCACTGAGCTTGTTGACTCAACAAGTCTCCGCAACTTCCGTAGGTGGTAACTCTCAAGGTGCCATTCGAGGATCGGAAGGAAATCCTGCTGGAGCCAACATCCCTGCTGCTCCAGTAGGTGGTCCTGCCTCTGTGGTAGGTACCTCAACCGGAAGTCTTAGTGATTCCGGGTTTGTTACACGTGCAGATCTTAACAATGCTATCAACCAAGCCGTGTCTCCAATCCGCCAACAACTGTAGGAGACAAATCTAAAGTTGGATCGGATCGAAAGGGATTCCAGGGAACAGACTGAGCAGCTGTCGCGTATTGAAAATCTACTTGCAACTCGTCTTCCAGCAACGGTCCCTCAATCTCAACCGGATGTCACTTCACTATCGGTCGACGCCTTAAAAAGCATCCTCTATGCTAAACTGATTGAACAAAGGCCAGACTCTGCTTATAATCAAGACCTTCTGACTACTCTGCAAACTGAACTACGTCCACAGGGAATCTCCTTGGATGAATTTACAGAGTTTCATGAAGATGTAAACAGCAAGATTGATGGGGTGACAAGAGGGTTCTATACTTCCCTGCAAAAAGTTACTGACCGGCTGACGGTACTTGAACAAACCTGTCAGGCCCAGGCTCAGGGGTCAAAAGGAGGCGGGATGATCAAGATCCTGATGATCGTCCCGAGGGGGAGAAAAGAAGAAGATATATCACAACCCCCTCCGCCGCAACTGTACCAGTACCATCATTGAGCAGATACTTATCTACAGGTACAGGTTCTGCTGGATCTGGAAGCCAGAAGGGTCAACAACATAGATCCGAATCATTAACGGCCGATGAAGTTTATGAATTACAACAGAAAGAGAATGCTGACAAACAGATTGTACTATATGTACCCCAGCAACAAACTGAACCGAGGCCAAGTGATCTTGAAGAAGGTGAGATACCTTCGGAGCAGCCCCATACCGAGATGTTTGAATGGTCAAGCGACTCAGAAGAAGAAATGAAAGATCTATATGAGTCCATACACACATCACCTGCAAGGCATATGGGAGAAAGCAGCTCTACTCAACCAGAGGAGGAAGCTGAGGATCCTGAGATGGAAAATCTATTCAAGGGTATTGATGAATACGTCGAGATTGCTGCACGTCCAGATTCTCCTAGAATTGTCCACAGATTTGATGATATTCCCAGTGAAAGAGAACTTGCACTGAAAAGAAAAGAAAGGGAAGCAATTTCTAGAAGGGACGCTAGGAGAAAGCCTAAACAAAAGAAATCAATCTTCGACGTATCCAGGGTCGGTTTCAAGAATCAGCTGCTGACGTACTTGAAAGAAACAAACAAAGAGAGGCAGCTGAAAAGTTCAGACAAGAGTCTGAATGGCCCATGCCACCACACTTCATAGTACCTCCTGCTCCACCAGTGTATCGGGGAGACCCTGGTCTTGATACCGGGAATATGTTTACAAGAAACGCTGCAGAAAATCCGATATGGAAACCATTCTTTGTCAATGCTGCCAATCTTGAAGAAAGAATATCAGAGATCTTCAGCAGTCAGTTGATAGAGGTTATCTCGCCCGAGCTGAGAAACATGAACGATAGACAAAGAAGAAGATATGATCATATTCTTACTCGTTCCAAAACCAAACCAGAAGATATCAAATCAAAGTATCCCATAAGTGACCTTCTCAGTGTTTATACCGAAACCAACTTCAACATAAAATATGCCATCTTTCATGTCAAGAGAGCTAACAACCTCACATACTTTCTTACTGAAGCAGATTTGAGGTATGTGAACATCGAAGACATCTGCTTCATATTTCACATCCTTTCCCAGAAAAAGGGAAAATGGCCTGATGAAGAATTTGGTAGAGATGCGTTAATGAGGTACATGAGAAATCTTATGGAGTTCTTTGAGGAACATGATATCCAGCTCGGGGCTGAGAATAACTATCGGAAGGTCAATCTTCTTAAGCCTAATCAGAATCATCCAGATCTAGAAAAGCTTGAAGAGTTGACTGTTATCTATGATGGTCATCCCAACTTTAAAGGTGCTCGAGGGGTTGTCTCCAAGAATACAAAAGGCGAAAAGATCTTCATCAGACTAGATGAACTCAACGGGTATTCTGATGGCACCTTGAAAATCCTTCATCACAAGATTCATCAAAAGGTTTGGAATAACCGAGCAGCGTACACGGATGAAGAACATTCCCAGGTATACAATGCAATAGAAAAGATCAAGAAAGCACTGGCAAGCAGGAGAGAAATCAGAAAGTGGCAAGTGGCATTCGGCATTCGCAACAAATCTGCGTATGAATAGCTTTATGTATTAATTTGTTGTGAATGATTACACACCTCACTTAGGGGGAGATTGTTAGAAATATTAAAGTGAGGGGTGTAATATGTAATTACTCAAAGTTGGGGAAATGCTATATAAAGGCATTTCCCCCACATTTCAATACAAGCTTTGCATTTTACAACATATCTTGTGTTTGTGTTTCTCTACATTGCTCTCGGCTCTCTCTCTCTCTCTAACCGAACACACACACAAACACACACTAGAAGAACTATCTTCTAAGCATTGCTTCATCCGTATTGTTTTACGGGACCATCACTTCTCTTAATCCTTAAGCCTTAACATATATTTATAAGGATTAACTTGGACCTAAGCTCGTTTAATTAAAAGCCCACTGGTTTTAATTAAACTTTCAATCTCTTCACTTTGATCCGCTGGACTTTACTAGTTAATTAATTAACTATTAATTAACTTAGTCCGTTAAATATTAAAAACTTAATATTTAATTCTTCTTAAATAATAAATAACTATTTATTTCCTTTCTAATAATTAATACAAACTGATTAATTATTTATTTCTCTCTTTTCAATAATTAATACTACTGATTAATTATTTCGTCTTTCTCTTTAATAGATAATCTAACTGATTAATTATTAATCTATCTGATTAATTATTTCCACACAGACAAAAGGTGAAATCCAACTGTTCTGAATTGGGTGTGTAGCAGTGTGACCCTTTAGTCTCTTATAACATTGGATACAACATGCCTATTAATTATCTCTGCACATAATCTAACAGACATATCTATAAGACTTTGGCCGGCCATAGGAGAAGTGGGATGACTTGAGGTGTTTAAATATGACTTTCTTGAGTCTCATTTTAAGCTTATGTCATTTTTCTCTTCAATAGAAACTCTCTTTAGTGCTACTATAGACTAAGAGAATAGCTTAAGAGAGATGGTTCCAGAAACCAAGCTCATAGTTGCTGTTCCTAAGGTGGTGTTCATGGTGAAGTACCACTAGAGGCGAGCTAGCACTCGAGGTTGGCGTGTTACCGGGGTATATCCTAATAGACGATCCATGTTTCGTTCTTGGAGCATCACCACCATGAGGATTGAAGATTTCTGGAGCTAAGGAGAAAGGTATAATCCTCTTTCTTCTTTGCATGTTGCATTTCTTGAACATAGAGTTTGGTCCTCTCTTGGGATTTCTTGTTTTTGTGCTTTGATGTGTTGTACATTGGGCTATTTATGTTGTACCTTGCTTCCGCTGCTAGCCTACGAAATCCCAACAGTGGTATCAGAGCCACCTCTATGTTAGATTTGCACATGGTGGCCTGAAAAATCCCGAAATCGAAATGTTTGTTTTCTGTTCGAACCGGATTAGTGGTGCTAAGCTAGTGTTAGCGGCGCTAACTCATAAAAGTTAGTGGCGCTAAACGCGCTGTTACAGATTTTGGTTTCATGTTAAAAACAGTTTTGGTCTCGGGAATTTTTGGCATTTTTGTGATTCTGGAAATTTGTTTCAGATTATTATATGGTAATTTATTACCATTTTGTATGTTTGGTTGTATGTGATTGATATTTGCTTGGTAACCTTGCCTTAGACCTTGTGGTTGATTTTGTGTGTTTGGTTACAATTTGGTGATTTTAAATCACAAATGGGCTGTAATATTTATTAATTCAGATTTGTTTGTAATAATATTGTGGCTTGCATGCCATTTCATTCATCCGTGTAATTTGTAATAGATAAAATAGGAAAATTGTGGCTTGTATGCCATTTATTTTCTATTTGTATGTATTGTAAATTTTGGTTGAAGACACACATATGGAGTCAAAAGGAGATGGAGGATGTCAATAGAAGCCGGTGAAATCCATTTGAGATGGCGGTTCTAGTGGGAGCTCGCATCGGATGCCTTTTGTCCTTAGATTGACCACGTTCTTCCTGTTTTGGCTCACGGGAAGAACGCATAGGACATTTTGGCAAGGGTTACCAATTTCATATATTTATATGCGTGTGATGTGATTTTATATATCTTGCATGGTTTTGCTTAGGATTCGCATGCTAGATAATTTTTTGAAATTAATAAAATCACAAGAGATTTGATAAAAATGGTTTACAACTCTCGCGCGCGCTCACATACAAGATTAACCCACCTAGTGAAAATAGGTTTTGTCACTAAACAAGTTAATCTGTAACCAAACCGGAAACAAAAGCCCGTTTTCATAAAATGTAAATCTTGCACCATCCGTAAGTCGATACCACCCGAATCTAGCTTTATAGGTTTTGGTTGTCGAGCTTAGCACGAGCCAACTCTCATAAAACTGTGTGGAAGGTAAGTGTGGCAAATTCACAATTTTGGTTGTCGAGCTTAGCATGAGCCAATTTTGGTGGGTTTGACATCGTATCTCTTGACGGACGATTTACAATTGCAAATTAAAATCCTTGAGTGATTGCCGAGCTTACCACGAGTTAACCAAGCATTTTAATTTGGAATTGGTGCAGGTAGGGATCAAACATGCCAAACGACCGATGGTTGTCGTAGGATCCCGCAAGTGTCTAAGAGTTGCAATAGAGATTGCAATCGGTAAAATTGTTATCGGCCTAAATAGCTCCATGAAGTGATCCGCGGCAAACCCGTCATGAATTGGAGTGAAATATGGTTCTTAGCCCTTGTTAAAATATTTTTCGAGACTATATGGGTAATTATTTTAACGAGGATTAAATCAAACTAACTAATTCGCGTACTCTCTTTAAATATAGGATGTCTAATCATTACCACACCACGTCGAACTTCTCACTTCGTATGTTCCTAGCAAGGGAGAAACTCACGGGAGTGGACTTTGTTGACTGGCTTAACCAATTGAGAATTGTCTTACGTGCCGAGTCTAAGTTGCACATCCTTGAGGAACCCCTTCCTGAACCACCTGCTATCAATACGGCATGGACCATCCGATACGCGTATGAAAAGCGTGTTCGGGATACACACGATGTTGCTTGTCTCATGTTATCAAGTATGAGCTTGGAACTACGAACGCAATTTGAGTACATGACTGTGTATGACATGATTAACAAGCTGAAGGATACATTCCAACAGCAAGTTAGGCAAGAACGCTATGAATGTGTTAAAGAGGGAGCTAAGTGTGAATTTCATACTTCAGTCTCTGCCCACTTCATATGAAAAGTTTATAAAGGACTATCATATGCATGGAAAGGAAATATCTATAGATGAATTACATGGAATGTTGAAAGACATTGAATCTAACATGTCCAAGCATGAATCAACCTCATCCACTCCCGTTCTTGGTTGTAAGGAACAACATTTAGTGAAGAAGAAGAAATCGATCCCATCAAAAGGAGAAGTTGGAGTATCCAAGCTTACTTCAAGTTTTGAGTCTATGGACATTGATGATGTGCCTAAGGAGACTCAACAAGGGGTGGTTTGCTACTTCTGCGGAAGATTTGGGGATTGGGGCCGTCATGCGTACCCTTCGTGCCGAGAGGATATAAAACTTCTCAGAAAAGAGAGAGTTAATTTTCCTACTTGAGGTACATTCATGATTATACTTCATTGTTATTCCTTAATAAGCTGGGTTGTTTACCCGAGCTATAAGACTCACATTTGTCACAAATTTATTTTTGTTGCAAAGTGTAGGTCTGTTCATTGCAAGAAGGAAGAGCTTGAAGAACCGGATCTACGAAGAGGAAACCCTGTTGATTGTCCTCTACAAGAGAATTGGGAGTGTTAGTCTCGCAATTATTTCCGGATTAATTATTACTTTTGTATTTATGCCCTGGGTGGCAAGACTTGCTTTATTGTATGTTCTTATGAAGATGATGGCTGTATTTTGACTCTTGTATTTTTATGAAAAGATTTTTCAGCTTGATGGTTTCATTTCAAATTCGATCCATGTCAATGCTTATGTGTTATTTTTGACCATTTATGGTGCTCAAATACACATTTGATGACGATGGATATGGCTTCGAATTGAAACATTTTGAAAATTGTTTTTGAGATGTTTTATCGAAACTTATCCATATCATAGCATACATAAAGACTCGTTATAAGTAATAAGGCAATCATGAATAATTGATTCTTAGATCCAAAAATGGTTTGGATACATTAGCTTTATTGCATAATCAAACTTGACCAAATAAACAACATTTACATCACTTAAATCCATGTGGTTAGGATCTTTGTAAAAGTTTAGCCTCGGGCTAAATGAAAGATATAAATCTTGTTTATTGGACTTGGGTGATTAAGAAATCCTTCACCTGTGTTGGTAGGAAAGGATTGAGACTTGTTGGATTTTGATCACACTTGTGTTGATAATCCGTTCAAGTATACCACATAGAGTGACACTAGTAAAATTCTCCATCACCATCTTTATGATAGTTGTTGGGAGAATGTTTAACTAGATAAAAGGTTTGTGTCTAAAACCTGGAGGTGTTCGGAACTAACTTGAGGAAAATTAAGAATCAGTAAGGGCATATAGATATAAATTCTTAGATCCAGAATAGATGCTAAGTTTTCTAATCTATATTGGTTTAAATATGAAATGGATCATGGGTTTAACCCATAATTCATTTTCTCTAAAAGACACATTTGTCCATGGTGTCACAATAAAGAAAACCAGATATCTTTGTTGATGATCTGGTGAAAGGCAGGCCTTAAACATGTATTCAATGTGATTGGTATACATTAATTTTTATGAACCAAGTCATCAATCTAAATCCCAACATGATGGTCACCTAAGCATCTAATGAGATTTAGACTAGAAAGAGTACTTTGCTTGTCAATCTCATAACTTAAAATTATCCAGTCTACATTCAGTGGGAGATGGATGAATTATAAATTGATGCTTATATATATATATATATATATATATATATATATATATATATATATATATATATATATATATATTTAAGTAGTTCATCTAAGTTTTGGATAATTGTTTTCTTGAACTTTACGGGAACCATATTTGGTTGCTCAAAAAGGAGAAGACAATATCCAAAAGCATTCCAGTGGAAGAACATAAAACTTAAATAAGAGACCTAATGTTGACACTAGCATTTAATTAGCATAGAGATGCTGGTAAAAACTGACAATATTCATTGCTTCTTTAAATCTGATGGAAGTCAAGAAGGTTGTTTAGATATGATGTTGTCACATTATAGTAACAGTAGCTTGATGGTGAATCATTGTGAGGTCACCATTCATCGGAAACAATAGTGGACCCAGATTTCACTAGTGAATATAAGAAGGAGATGGTACATATAGATGTAACTCATTTGCTGCATCCAAGTACTTGACTTGGGTTAATCCCACACCAAAGGTGTAATCCAATAAGGGTGAAGGGACTAAAATATATGCAATCATAGACAACTTCAAATACCGACTAGAGACAAAGTGTTTCATATTGATTATATGGAAACATATTCTAGTGGCTATGTTGAAGATAACTTGGATAAAGTGAAGTATTGTTGTTACCTTGAGGAAACAAGTTAGTTCACTTTGACGTAAGAGACCTGTATCCTTCATAGGATTAAGTTGGGGAAATGCTTGAGGCACTTTCCGAGGGTCTCACACATCCATAATATCCAGATTAGGTCAGGATTATGTGAAGCATTGTTGTCGCTTTGGGGAAACAAGTAAGTTCACATGGAAATATAAAGACCTAGATTCTTCACAGGATTAAGTTGAAGAAATGTTTGAAGCATGTTCCGAGGTCTTACAAATCCATTATATCCAAGTTGTGTCCATGACTAAAGTCGACAAAACTTGCATCTTGTGGCTGTAGTCTTTGTTGGTGCATAATTGTGAATCCCTAGTTCTTATCAATCAAATACATACATGTTTACTTGAAATGTTAATTCAAATGTGTATTGATTAATTGTTTGCATGTGTATATATTCTTAGTGATTCTTTGTGATGATCTTAAGCTTACAAGTACTTAATCATGTGTTGATGTGTGTTTGGAAGTTTAAGTTTAGGTGACAGATCACCACGTGCGAAGTCAGGCTCACTACGTGCGTAGTGGAGCTCAGTGCGCACGTAGTGAAGAAGGTCGGTTAAAGTTAAATTAATTATCATTAAAACAACCAGTACGTGCGTACTGGACTCGCTACGTGCGAAGTACGTTGCATCACGTGCGTAGTGAAATTAATTACACTATAAATACTGATTAACTTCATTTTATTGAGAGAGTTCGCGGGTAATCGACTATTTGACAGGTAATCAACCGGGAGCCTTACGTAATCGACCTTATCCGACCTTAAGCTTACTAAATCGCGACTTTGACCTCATAATTCGTAATCTTAGTGATAAATACGAAAACCAAGGGCAGCCTTAAGCATCTCTGTGTGAGTTCTTAGAGTTTGTTCTTGTTTTTACTCTGTGTGTTTCTTAGTGTTACTGTGTGCCGGACACCTAAGCAGATCTTAGAATCCTTAGGAGGTTTGGGAAATAGAAATTCCGCACTATTTCTCATCCTAGATCAGTCCTAGCGTAAGGGTGTTTTAGTTTAGTTTAGAACCCCATCTCCAGCGGTCCTACAGTCTTGCTTTACGAGAAAGTCAAAGGAATGAGTTTTCTAGAAAGCATAGAATAAGCCAGATACTCTTGTCAGGGCTAGTGGGAGTTTTATGTGTTCCTAGTAAAATATACTCAAATGAAAATAATGTCCAAATTTAGGGTTGTTTTCAACCTATTGATGGAATTATTGTTCTACGAGTATAAATATGAATATAAAGCAAAGTGGATTCTAAAATTCAAGAAATACTGAAGTATGTTCTTCATATTCGACGAAAATAGAGTTTCCTTGAGTAAGTTTTTACTGCAAGCCAATCTATATTAAATAAGACTGTCGATTTTAATCGAAGTTTTAGATAAACAAATATGTGGTGTAGATACGACATTTAAATTCCAATGAGTGTCAGTGATCCTATTGTGAACTTCGGTTACATTGAGGGTATGTCGACTCTAATAATCATAAGTGTCATTAATCCTATTGTAGACTTCGGTAACATTGAGGATATGACGACTATGGTAAACATTATGTATGATCTTATTGATAAACACTATGCAAGTGGTTTAATAAGAGAATACAAAAGAGTACAAAGGGATATTGCGTGGATGATCCCATAGTTAAGCCGTTGTCAAATACTAGTGATGAATCTCATACTAGGTATAATAGCATTGTTCATGCTTATGACTAGGCTTGAATATCGTTTTAGTAAATGTTTGATTTATTAATAAGCTTTGGGAACTGTAAGCAGTACTGCTAACCGATGATTGTATCGATATATAATAGAGACTATATATACGCATGATGCGGTTACCTTCATTGGTCTTTACTGTGTTCCATCTTAGCATGTTTAACCACTTCCCAGAATGTTTATACATTCTAAATTTCCACAGTCAGTCATTCTTCAAGGGAAGGAATTTTGAATTAAGGCTGAGGTTAGGTGTTGGTTATGCATTAATCAAGGATTGAGTGCATGAAACGCAATAGTAACATGTGCTTGAAAGGAGTTTCAAGTGACTGGAAGACCCACACCTGAGTTCACTTCATGGATCATGGTCACAAGTAACTCGGGATGGTAATATCATTATGTCCTTCGACCTGAGATGTATGAATTACTATAGCATGAAACTTTCTTACTTTGGCTATTTCAAAACGTAGTTCGTAACTGGCTATTATAAAGGGAATAGTTAAGTAAGATAAGGTTCACGCTATGGGATTGTACAGTCAACGAAACTTGTTCCTCTGATATGAGAGATATCCCTGGGCCCCTTGATGATTGGGAGCTGACACCAAAACAAGCATGGCCATGCTCAAAAGAATATTGATTGAGAATCAGATATGTCCTTAAATTTTTGTCACCACCAATCAAGATCAAGAAACATAATCGTGAACAATCTGGAGATTGACATATTAATCCATGTCTCGTGTCCACAAGGATATCGCGAACAAAAGGATGTTTGATCACTTATCTATAGGACCTCTACGTTCTTGTAGGTTATGGTTTTCTGCAAGGAGGCGGAACCCATACTGACTTGGGGGAATTGATGCTTTGCTAGAGGCCAATCTTTGTCTGTGGTTACATGGGTACGATGTATTATGTGTAAGTAGGAGTTTGTTAGAAAATACCCACTAATGTACATACGTCATATAGACCGCTGCTGATGATGTATGGGCCTATTGGGTCATACACCGGGGTCTAACCTGACAGCAACTAAAGTAAAGGGACCAAATATGGCAAAAGACAACAGTTGACATCGCAGGCCACGATAGCGCCGCTAACGTTAAGGGTTTAGCGCCGCTAAACCTTAACGGTTAGCGCCGCTAAGGCTGCATGTACTTTGTGTCATATCACTGACAGACCGCGTTAGCGCCGCTAACTTTAAGAGTTAGCGCCGCTAAACCCTAAGGGTTAGCGCCGCTAAGTCTGCATGTGCCTTTTTTCAAATCACCTCCAAAGCTGGCCAATGCATGTGTGACATATCTATTAGTCTTTGGCCGGCCATAGGAGAAGTGGGACGACTTGAGGTGTTTAAATATGACTCTCTTGAGTCTCATTTTAAGCTTATGTCATTTTTCTATTCAATAGAAACTCTCTTTAGTGCTACTATAGACTAAGAGAATAGCTTAAGAGAGATGGTTCCAGAAACCAAGCTCATAGTTGATGTTCCTAAGGTGGTGTTCATGGTGAAGTACCACTAGAGGCGAGCTAGCACTTGAGGTTGGCGTGTTACCGGGGTATATCCTAATAGACGATCCGTGTTTCGTTCTTGGAGCATCACCACCACGAGGATTGAAGATTTCTGGAGCTAAGGAGAAAGGTATAACCCTCTTTCTTCTTTGCATGTTGCATTTCTTGAACATAGAGTTTGGTCCTCTTTTGAGATTTCCTGTTTTTGTGCTTTGATGTATTGTACATTGGGCTATTTATGTTGTACCTTGCTTCCGCTGCTAGCCCACGAAATCCCAACAATACTGATGATGTTCAGACTATCACTGAACAAATGGCCATGCTTCCCAGAAGATTGAGAATAATTTAAAGAGGAAGAGGAAGATCTGACAGGGGCAAAGGAAAGAGTTCTTTTGATCCCAAGAAAGTTGTGTGCTTCAACTATCAGAGAAAGGGACACATTGCTGCTGAGTGCAGAATGAAGAAGGATGAAACAGCTTCAGTAGCTGATAAGAATGCTTACAGAGCTGACAAGTATAAGAAGAAATATACTTAGCTCAAGAAAGGAAATCCTGAATACAAGCCCAATGCAAATGGACTTTATGCTTAAACCTGGGATACAGAATCATCTACCTCATATGATGATGATAAATGTCTGATGGCTCAAGAAGATAAAGATTTTGAATTAGATGAAGTTGATTATGGTTTGTCTGAATCAACTTTTGAAGCTGACATGAAGGAAGCTGAAGAAAACAGTAAACTAAGTGACTAGGATCCTTCCTCCATGTACAAGGTTAGTAATTTCAACTCTTACACCGATGAAGAAAAAGGTATTAGTTTTGGTTATTTGTTAAACGACTTTAAGCCCAGCCTTAAGTCTCAAGCTGACCTCAAAGCTGAAATTACTAAGCTCAAGAATGAGATTAAGGAAAATCAAACTCTCATCACTGCTTGAAAGAAAGCACAATGTGATCTTGAATATCAAAGACACATTAATAAACTTCTAAGTGAAGAGCTTCAGGAAGCCAAGGATAAAGCTGACCAACTTCAGAAGGTCACTGAATCCTGGTGTAAGTCATCAAGGCTTGCTGAACAGTGCATTAACCAGCAGATCCCTAAACTAGTAAAGGCTGTACTTGGAGGTGACTAGCAATCCACAGCTTATGCAGCTGATGATGATGAGATAGCAAGTACAGATTCTGAGGAAGTTAGACAACTGATTGAGTCTCAGAAGTCAGCCTCAGAAAATAAACATGATCAAAACCTTAAATACAATTAGTTTGTAAAGGCAAAGGATCATGGAAATGAGTGTTCAACATCTAAACAGCATAGTAAGTCTGTGCTTGACAGATTAGGCACTCAACTTATTCAAAGAACTTCTGTCATAGAAAGGCTGAATCCAAATCCTTTCAAAAGACAATACTCTCTATCTGGCTCAGAGAGAAGTTTCAAGAATAGGAATACTACTGTAAGTTAGAGGTCATATCACAACAATGGTAAGTCCAAAGTTGTTGAAATTGGTAAGTCCAAAGAACTCAACAGTGGTAAGTCTAAGACTGTTGAAACTGGTAAGTCCAGAAAACATGACAATGGTAAGTCCAAAGTCATTGAAAAGAAGTTTGTTGGTCAAGCTTCAAATCAAAAGGATAATAAACCTAGATCTGACAAAGGTAATTTATAAGTCAATGAGGATCAGGTGAATCAGCTTGCAAAGAAAGTTTAGAAGTTATCCACAACCCATAATCCTATTACTGAGGGTAAGTTCCCTAAAGGATTATCGGAGGATCTATCTCCTGTAGTCATTGGTAGAAGAAAATGCTACAAGTGTAGAGGTAGAGGACATGAGGCCAAGGACTGTGACAGTGAAATCTTAAGGCTAGAAAAGAAACAAGCTGATCCGCCTACACATGACACAAAACCTGCTCAAGCTGACCAGTCAGTTCCAAAAGATGAAGCTGCTAAGTGCTCATCATCTGAACCTACTACAAAGTGGGTTCCCAAACAAAACTAATTTGTTTAGTTTTCTTATCATGTGTAGGGTTCAAGTAAATGGTACTTGAATAGTGGATGTTCAAGGCACATGACTGTGTGGAAAAGACTTCTAAGTGAATTCCAGGAAGATGAAGGTCCTAAAGTAACAATTGGTGATAACTCCCATGGAAAAACTAAAGGATATGGGAATATGCATGCTGGCAAGGTGACTTTCCAGAAAGTTGCATATGTTAAAGGTCATAAACACAATCTGATAAGTATCAGCCAATTGTGTGACAAAGACAATATTGTTACTTTTAGGAAGAAAGCAGGTACAATATACAATGTAAAGGGTAAGCCGGTGCTAATAGCAAAGAGAGAAAGAGATGTGTATCTACTTGATCTTAACTCTGCTGATCCTTATACTGAAACCTGCTTATATTCCCAATATGTTCCTAAGCTGAGTTGGCTGTCCAATAAAGAGTTAGTCTCTGGATTACCAAAGATCACATTTGTCAAGGACAAATTTTGCTCAACTTGTGAACAAGGGAAACATCATAAATGGTTCTTCAAGTCAAAGCAAAACTTTTCAATAACAGACCCACTGCATATGTTGCATATGGATCTGTTTGGACCCATAAGTACTCCAAGCCTAAGTGGCAAGAAGTACACTCTGGTGATAGTAGATGAGTTCTCATGATTCACCTGGGTAATATTCCTTAAGGCCAAAAGTGAAGCTGCCCTGGAGATAATAAGTTTTATCAAACAGGAAGAGTTGCAAAAAGGTAAGTCTGTTAAGAAACTCAGAAGTGATCATGGGACTGAGTTCAGAAACTCAACCCTATAACGGTTTTGTGAACAAAAAGGAATATTACAAAATTTCTCCTCAGTTAGAACTCCTCAACAAAATGGAGTTGCTAAAAGCAGAAATAGAACCTTAATTGAGGCTGCAAGAACAATGCTATGTGAGGCAGGATTGAAACTCTGTTTTTGGGATGAAGCTGTAAGTACAGCATGTTATACCCAAAATAGATCAATCATAGTCAAAATATATGGCAAAACTGCTTATGAGATGTATAAATCAAGAAAGCCCAATATAGGTTGCTTCCATGTCTTTGGTTCAAAATGCTATGTGCTGAATCAAAGAGATCAGCTCCATAAGTTGGAACCTAAAGCTGATCCTGGAATATTTGTTGGTTATTCCTCAATCTCCAAGTCTTACAGAGTATATAACTCAAGGAGAAAGGCTATAGAGGAATAAATTCATGTCTTATTTGATGAAGATAGTTTTAATCAAGCTGACAA
This sequence comes from Pulicaria dysenterica, assembly GCA_947179395.2. Classification (NCBI taxonomy): domain Eukaryota; kingdom Viridiplantae; phylum Streptophyta; class Magnoliopsida; order Asterales; family Asteraceae; genus Pulicaria; species Pulicaria dysenterica. The sequence goes on along the minus strand of OX359289.1, from coordinate 76,536,149 downwards.
AAGACAAGCTGACTTGGTCAGTCTGAGTGTGCTTGAAAAGCCAGAGGAAACCAAAATTTCAAATCCTATGTATGTCATGGATGATGAAAGTGATGATGTGTGTGTCCATCTAAGAAATCATCACAAGCTCCAAAGGACTCTCAAGCTGAGAAAGATAATGAGTTCGTTAATCCCTTTGGAGCTGATAATACTCAAACTGAAGATCTTGGTGATCAACAGTTTGATGACAATGCTGCAATTGAGACTGAGGATGTAAGTTCACCTCAGAGTCTTCAATATCACTCAGATCCAGAACCACAATCTCCTACTACAACATTTAAATTCCTTAAAGATCATCCTCAATATCAAATAATTGGTAATGTTTAAGAAAGAGTAATTACCATATCGAAGACAACAGCAAACTATGCTGCTTACTTTGGATTTCTATCTCAAATGGAACCAAAGAAGACTGAATAAGCCTTAGAGGATGAAGATTGGATTGAAGCTATGCAAGAGGAATTAAATGAGTTTGAGAGAAACAAGGTGTGGAGTCTTGTCCCAGCCCCCAAGCATCATACAATTATAGGCACTAAGTGGGTCTATAGAAATAAAATGGACAAGGATGGAGTGATTGTTAGGAACAAAGTCAGGCTGGTAGCACAAGGGTATAAACAAGAGGAAGGAATTGATTATGATGAAACATTTGCCCCTGTTGCTAGAATTGAAGCCATAAGGCTGTTCTTAGCTTATGCAGCACATAAAGACTTCAAATTCTATCAGATGGATGTGAAGAGTGCTTTCCTAAATGGAAAACTTCAGGAGGAATTCTATGTGAAACAACCTCCTGGCTTTGACAGTTTAAAGTATCCACATCATGTCTATAAGTTAGACAAGGCTTTGTATGGTCTTAAACAAGCTCCAAGAGCTTGGTATGATACCCTGTCCAACTATCTACTATCAATGGACTTCACCAGAGGTAGTATAGATAAGACACTCTTTATTAAAAAGAGCAAAGGACAGGTGATTCTGGTAAAAATCTATGTGGATGACATTATCTTTAGTTCAACAAATGAATCTCTGTGTGAATGGTTCTCCAAAGTTATGTCAAAAAGGTACAAGATGAGTATGATGGGTGAAATGACATATTTCCTAGGCTTGCAGATTCAACAAAATCCTGATGGAATATTCATTAATCAAAGCAAGTATGTTCTTTATTTGATAAAGAAATATGGTTTTGATTCTAGTTCAACCATGAAAACACCCATGTCACCAGCTGTCAAGCTGAGCAAAGACTTAGATGGAAAGTCTGTTTGTCAGTCTACCTATAGAGGAATGATAGGTTCATTACTCTATTTGACAGCTAGTAGACCTGATATCATGTTTGCTACATGTGTTTGTGCAAGATATCAGGCAGATCCTAAGGAATCACATCTTCAAGCTGTGAAAAGGATCTTTAGGTACCTTAAAGGTATACCAAATCTAGGTCTTTGGTATCCAAAGGATTCTGGATTTGAGTTAGTTAGATTTTCAGATGCTGACTATGTTGGGTGCAAGTTAGACAGAAAATCCACAACTGGAGAATGTCAAATGCTTGGAGGGAAGTTAGTAAGTTGGACCAGTAAGAAACAGAACTTTGTGGCTACTTCAACTGCTGAAGCTGAGTATGTTGCTGTAGGTAGCTGTTGTGCTCAACTCCTGTGGATGAAACATCAGCTTCAAGACTTTGGTATGAATTTCAAGAAAACACCCATATTTTGTGATAACCAAAGTGCAATAGCCATTACATATAATCCAGTCTTCTACTCACGAACCAAGCACATAGAAATTCGACATCACTTCATCAGAGACATCGTGGAAAAAGGTAAAGTTGAAATCAAATTTATCTCCACTGATAACCAATTAGCAGACATCTTTACAAAACCACTGGATGATAAGAGGTTTTTGTATCTGCGAAGTGAATTAGGTATGCTCAACCCTTAGATAAGTATCTAAAATTGAGTTTCAGCTTGACAAAGACTAAGTGTCTTAAGCAGAGTGCACAGTTTATAGATGAGTTTTCATAACTGCCTACCTTGTCAAGCTGAGTGATAAGTTCACACATTTGGTTTGTTCCAAACATATTTTAACTACTCAGTGTGGTTCAAATATAAGTTTGAGTTAGTTTCAAACAACAAATGACTAAGTGTCTTTAATTCTGAGCTGTGTGCTCCACTCAAGCTGAGTGTCAATCTCAGACTGAGTGCTCAAATCAAGCTGAGTGCTTGACTTACGCTGAGTGATAAGTTTACTCAGTTTGGTATGTCCAAACCATGTTTTAATTACTATGTATTATTAATTCATGCGCAGTATATTTGAGTCAGTCTCAAATTACGTTTTATACCGACTACGTATTGGTGTAATACAACAGTGTAAATAATGTTTTTGTAAGTCAAGGATATTATTGTACATACTTATCCATTATGAGTTGATGTGTTTCTACTCTATTACTGTTACATCAAGCCGAAATTTAGTTAGAGTAACGGATAAATAGGGATTTACAACGGTAACTTTTCTCTCACCTCAAAAAGGTATATATATCGGTTGTAACCGAAATTCAGACGTTTACACTTCCTAAAATTCTGATATTCCCTCTATATATTCTACAATCACCTATTTGCTAAATGCAATTCACCGTTCAATCGTTCGAGAAACCCTAAATCGCTCAGTGCGAACTGAATTTTTACTCAGTATGAATCAATACATTCTACGATGGATGGAACCATTCTGAATCTGAGTGATCAATGGTAAGGGGTACTACATTTAAGAACAACGGATTGTCGTTGATTAAAATCAACAATCAACGAACATGTCTCGCCATCCCTGAACGCAAAAGAAACAGGGGATATGAAGCATGGATAGATTACATCAGGAAATGCCCGTTGGCATTCGTTTTTACTGGAGCACCGCTTCACGTTGTTCCTCAGCACTTACTGGAGTTCTGGTATACATGTGTTTATGACCAGGACGGAAGCGCCATTCGAGGTACTTTGCTGAATGGGGAGAGAAATATTGCTCTCACAGTGCAAAGGCTAAGGAAAGTTCTTCAACTTCCTCAATCTGATGCGTTCGAGCCTGCTGTGACGAGGCAGATAGCAAGGTCGGTCCTACCTAGAATGGGTCACCCACAAACAGAGGGTGTTATAAAAAAGGCCACCTTTCCAACCGGATGGGGTTTCATGGTGTCCACAGTGATTCGTTCACTTGGTACTAAGGTTGGAGGACTGGACCAGGTCAATGAGTTTGAGATGCAGCTGCTCTACAATATTTTCTTTGCACGCAACTTGGATTATGCACAGCTCATCTTCCACGAACTCAAGGTCCAAGTGATGAAGACTACAAGGGATCTTCATGTACCATTTATAAGGTACCTGTCATTTGCATTTGAAGCCGAGTTGGGGACAGCACTGTATGAAGTTGGGCAGGATGTGTTCCTCACACCAGAACTAAGCTCAAAGATGTTCAACAATGACATCTTTTCAGAGCAGGAGGGTCTTAGTGATCCTATGCATTGGATAGCTGAGGAAGCTTCCTCTGAAAGTGAAGCTGAGGGATCGAATCAAGGGGGCGCAGCTCAAGCTGATCCAGAGGTTCAAGCTGGGCACTCTGCTCAGGCTGAGCTAGTCCACATTCAAGCTACTTCTGGTAAGATCTCTCCACTTTCTTCTTCTTCTCACTTTTCTCCATCTTCCTTTAGAGACAAGACTGCAGTAAACCCAACTCAGTCTAACCCATCTCCTCCACCTTCGATCCATCATAAACTCCAATCTGTAGCCAACCTTGGTGTGCCCACTGCTGCCAAGGTAAATCTCCAAACCTATAATTGAAAAACTGCCAAAAGTGGTACCACACCTAAAGGTATCACTGGAGTTGAAGTCACATTGACTCCTCCACCGGCAGGAGTTGAGGGGGAGATGCCTACTCTTAAGGTGTCAACCTCAAGGCTCATTGCAACCCTTAAGCCTAAACCGGGTGTGGTGACTACTCAGCCCACACTCTCCAGAGCAATGGGAGAGCCTACTGTTGTGCCTGAGCAGACACACTCAGGTTATATTGAAATAATGACCAATCCCCAGGGTCAATCCCCCCCCCCTATAACCCAATAAGCCAACCACCAACCCATACACATCACGTGTAGAGCTCAATCACTTCTCTTCATTTCTCACACTCTCCAGCATTACCTGTCAATGATTCATCTCTATACCAAGGTGAATTACAGGGTCCAAACTCTAGCGCACATGACTTTGAGGGTATACACCAACCCTTGGATAATGCGCCCAAACACTCACCAATTGATGTTCTTGACTCCTTCAATCCAACAGATCAAGATTTTGAGTTTAAGGACAGGAATCAGTCTCCACCAGATGAAGTTTCCTCCTAAGGCATTCAAGAGCTGAAAACATACATCGCAGCTCAGTTTGGTTTGTTCCATCTCAAGCAAAAGAAGCATAAACGCCAAATCTAATCAGAGGCTTGAGAAGCTGACTAAAGATGTGAAAGAAATAGCCTTCTGCAGTTGCTGCCCTTCAACAAAAACAGACTCTGTTGATTATGACAAAAAGGGGGAGAAGGTTCACGCTTAAGCTGATGCTGAGTTAGTTCAAGCTGAAGCTGAAGCTCTACTGGTGCTAGAAAGAGGAACAGAGAGGCAATCTTAGTTTGAGGGGGAGCTGGAGTTAGAAAAAGAGGAGCCTGCAACTAATAGACAAAAAGTGATAGAATATAAATCTGAAGCTGACAGTGTTTCTAAAACAGAGGAAGAGAAAGCTACAAGGTTGATGATTGAGATGCTCGAGCAAGAAGAAGCTGATGAGCTTGGGATCTCTGTAGCTGAGCTGAAGAAGAGAAAGGAGAAGGAAGTGAGGGACCAAGAAAGGGAAAAAGAGAAAAAGGCTTTAGCTCAAGCTGAAGCAAATTATTCTGGTCCAAGGCCTGATCCGATCCCATACACTGATGCAGACATTCAGGAGTGCTATTTCAGACGAAGCACCATCAAGGAAATCAAGGGTACGACTCTGAGCAGAGTAGATGGAGCCATCATTCTCACCTTCCTATTTGATGACAATTCAACAGTGGTAATGGACCTGAGATATGTTCACAGGATGGGCTACCTTGAATGGCAAAGAATAATGATGATGCTCAAGAAATTCAAGAAGAGTCAGATCAAGCAAGAGATGACAACTGAAGTCTCTAAGCTGATTTCTCGAGCTGAGGAGCTGAAGTATGTTCCAGTTTCTGGTTTGCAGTGGGAGAGCCTATTTGAGATACCTGAAGGTGTGACGTTCAAAGAGAATCAAGGTATTGATACACCTGTTCAGGGATTCATGTTTAAGGATCAGGCAGACAATCCTAGCTTCATCAAGCTAAATGAAATATGTTATCTGAAAGCTAAGGATACCATACATATAAGAAGTTGCAGTGGTGACAGCTCAAATCATTTTGTCAGGTATAAGCTGAATAAAATCATCAGAGTGCAACAAAAAGAACTTAAAGGAGATGTAGAAGCAGAAAGCCTTCTAGAAGAGATAAACAGAGAAATCATTCTTTGGGAGATTCTACACCCTGAGTTCAAAAGATAAATTTTTCAATAGATTAGTTCTATATGTAATTATTAGATTAGTTCTAATAATTTGTAAGCACTAAGTGTGCATGATCTAAGTGATCAAAATTTTATACTCTGATATGTTCAATGAATACAAGTATTTGTTTGATATGTTCAACTATTTATGATGTGTTCATAATTCTTAGTCTGATTAGTTCAGCTTGAATGAATAATTGATTAGTTCTTGTTCATTAAAATGATTGGTTGGTATGTTCAACTTATAATTGATAAGTTCAATTAAAATTGATAAGTTCAAAAATTAAAATCTTGGTAAGTTTAAGATTTAAAACATAATTCTGTTCAACAAACTTAAGAACTGTTTGATGGTTTTGTCATCATCAAATAGGGGGAGTTTGTTGGTCAAATGATCTGATCAGTTGAAATTTGATGAGACAAAGTTAAGTTTGTAAGATATGTTCTGAATATAACTTAAACAGAATTATGAAGCTTGATCAGACTGAGCACTTATAGTGTTTCAGACTGAGCATAAGCTGAATATAAGCTGAGCGTATGTTTGATCAGCTTAGACTATATCTTAGTAAGATTATCACTATGTTTGATAAGTTGTGTGTGTCACCTAAGATATAGGTTGAGTATTTAGTTTGATACGTTTCGAGCTGAGTGACTCAGCTTATAGACTGAGTCAGCTCAACAGAGTTGCTAAGTAAGTTCTAGCTAACTCTTATAACTTCTAAGGATGAGTTAGTCATTATATGTGTTAGTACATGTTTGATTTCGGGTTTGTTCTCGAAGAACTCAGCTTGATGAGTTTCAAGTTGAGTAACTCAGCCCGACTAAAGAAGTCAGTTTAAGAGAATTTAAATATGTTTTAAATTCCTTCTACTCTCTATATCTACGGTATTAATAAGAAGATTCCAGAATCAAGATTGAAGATTGAAGACTCAAGATAGAAGATTCAAGATTCAAGATTCCGGGTTATCCGTTAGTTTGTTAGCAGATTAGGATAACTTCTAGTTTGTTAGGATCCGTAGGAACAGGATTATAAATACTTATCTCCTGATAAGTTTAGAGGTACCGAGCCAGACTTAAAAAAACTCACCTTAACCTATTGATCGTATGTGTTACGAATCTTGATACACAGTTTGTAAGTTCAACGTGATCAAGAAATTCACAGATTGCGAATTGTTCATGTGTTCGAATCTTCACGTCTGTTGTGAAGTTGGTAAGTATTCAATATGTGAATAAATCCTGTTTAGAGAGTCAGTTCGTATCTATAATCATAAGTTGATTATAGATAGCAAAGTTTGAGAGATTGAGAGATTTGATTTACATTAGGTGTTTACATATCAAGTGTTGCTTACTTGGTTGTTCCTGTAATCATCTTCTTATTAATGAAAGCATTCGATTTCATGTGGTTTGATGTGTGTTAACACTTTTTATTGATTTGTTCAATTTTCCGCAGAGAGTGTATTCAACCCCCCTTCTACACATTACTTGCTTGTTGATCTTAGCACAAAGGGACCAACATAATAATCTCTCTCTCAACTTTCACCTTCACGTACACATACTTAAAGTTCAAGATTCTCAACATGGTGGTATATTAATACCTCATATACGGCCAGTATTTAAAACGCTACGTTCGAATATACAGTTTGTCACATAACTGATCAATCTCAAATAATTAATTACTAATAAAATAATATTTGAAATCCTCGTTTAAAAACAAATTTAATGATACCATATAAGCATGCTTTCAAAAAAATATAAGCAATTATGCGGAAACTCACTAAACGACTAGGCCCGAATTTAGGATGTTACAATTATTGCCAAGTTCAACAAAGAGAAAAAAAAGAGCAGATGATTTGGATTTATACAATGCCAAATTGACGGCAACGCTGTCTGATTATTCTAAAATTCTCAAATGTGCACAAAGGAATTTTACTACTCATCAAAAGATCATCACGGTCCTTACTAGTGGAAAAGCTGAGTTGAAAGACAAAGTCAAACAACTTGAGCAACATCTTTCAGCTTCTTCTCAACATTGTATTCCCAACTCAAAGTTGAAAAAGAAGAAAACATCTAAGTTCCAAAAGACACGAAACAAAAAGAGAGAGACATTTGAGAAATAAAGAACAGAGTTCAAGGCTAAAAATAAAACTTACACTGACTCTGAGTCTAAATTTTTTGATTTAGATTCACATTGTAGTAGTCAATCTGAATCTTTTCTTTCTGTTGCAAGCACTGAATTTTTAGATGAGACCTTCATCTTTGATGAACCAGTCAAGAAGGCTCAACATAAAGCAACAACAGTCTTCTATAAGAGGAAGAAACCAAACAAAGAGCTGAAGAAATCTTCTCGGATTCCAAAGAAGAAAAATCCTGAATTAGTTTAAAGAACATCAAAGTTCAGAGTAAAAATGTCATTAATGATGATTTCTCATCAAACTTTGTTCCAAAACAAGGAAATCCGAGTAAAACTCAAAAGCAAAAAGTTTTACTCAAAACAACAAATAAATATCTTTTTGTAAAATAAATTTTGATTTTGTGTTAAACACTAATGTAAAATACCCTTTTATGGCCTACTCAATAAAACACTTAACTAGACTTTCAGAATAAAAGATTTGTAAGTTTTAAAAAAAATTATAAATTTGTTGTTAAAGACATAATTCCTCAATGGCATTCAGGACCACTAAACACTAAGGTTCACAAACCAATCATTGAAAATTCAAAGGTTTGGTTACCAAATACAGCAAAAACCAAATATCACTCAATAAAAGTGAAGATATGTGGGCACAGTAAACTAAAAGAAAGTATTTCACATCTTTATAAATGGCGCTCCCTGCGTTACACACTTAGGGGTGCTCACTGATTGGATAAAACCGAATTACTAAACCGAAAATTTTGGATCGGACTATTTGGTTCGGATTTTTTGGATTTTTTGATCGGATTGGATCAAAACCGAATAACTACTATGGATTCCGGTTTGGTTCTGGTTACTATAATTTAAACCAAATAAACTGAACAAACTGAATAAATAAATAAATAAATAAATACAGAACCGGAATAGTATGGATTCCGGTTTGGTTCTGGTTACTAGTATGGTCAATACAGAACCGGAATAACCTGGCCTAGGAGCTCACCATATACCAGAAAGAGATAGTAAGGGTTCCTTACTAGGTCATCTAGGTGAGTAGAATTAGTTATCTAGGTATACTGATTGGTGTGTTGAGGTAAAATAAATTGAGAGAGATGGAAATGAAAAAGAAGATGGGAGTGCACATGATCAAAAAATATAATAAAATCTTTGTCAGTCAAATCTTTGTGTCATTGTCATAATGTATGTTTATTCATATTCTTTGATTGATCAAATCTTTCTTGACAAGCACTTGCAATATATTCTTTCTTGAATATCATTCTTGTTGCATAAAATTATGATTACTCATCTAATCAACAGTCTGTGTCCTGTAAATAAATCATTCTGGAAAGAGAGATCGGGAGAGAAGTTGAAAAATGAAAAGAGAGCTGTGGTTAAGATATGATAAAAAAAACAAGATCCTTACCAAAATCATATGAATCCGGGTAGCCACATACGCTACTGGTTCTCATTCGTTGAGATTCGTTATTGAAATAGACATCTTTTACCCAATGATGCAATGCACTTACCCCATCCAGCTACTCAATTATCTCTTAAAAGATAATTGTTTCAACTGTTAACGGAGAAATAGCACATATCTATTGAAATCTCATTTGGAGAGTGTTAATATTGAATTAAGGAGGACAAGCTCTAGCTAAGGAACGGAGAGCGTATCGACACACAAGACACATCGCTCTGAAATGCCACTTCATTTGTGATATCATCGAGGGTGGGGAGATTGTGGCTAGTAAAGTACCGAACGAGGGAATTTGGGCTCACCAAACCGTTGTAACAGGCCAAACATGATTCTTGTGCTAGGTCTATAGGCATTAGATTTGCTAGTGACTTGGTTTGATTATTTTAGTTGTATTTGATATATTTGAGAACATTAAGCAATAATGTATTTCCGATTGTAATGATAATTAAATTGAGATTTTTAATATACGCATGGTGCGATTATATTCATAAAATTTTATTATGTTCTATCTTTGTATGTTTAATACTTCCTTGAATAAACTTGTTTTTTTCTAAATGCTTCACAATCGTTCGTTCTTCATAAGGGGGGAGGAAGTGAGTTAATATCGAAGCAAGTGATTGGTAGAGTATTCATAATGGATTGAATACATAGTTACGCAACACTAGCCTGCACTTGATAATGGATCAAGTGACTGGAGAACCCGTACCTCAGTTTACTTCATGGACCTGGTCACAAGTAAATCAGGATGATAATATTTGTTCTTCGACTGGAGATACATGTGCTTCTTGAGTACTAGCTTGGTTTTGTTTTGATTGCTTTCTAATGCAGTTCGTAATTGGCTGTTATAAAGGAAATTTTTGGCAAGGTCTAGTTATTACGATAGAACGATGTAGTCAAAGGTATTCGTTACTCTTTTGAGAGATATCCTTGGGCACCTCGTTAACTAAGTGATGAAACTGAAAAGCATGATTGTGCTCAAGTTAAATTGATAATGGATCAATTTTGCAACTTGTTTTGTTTGTCATAGTTAGTCTTGATGGAGAAACATAATTTATGGATGGACGGTAGGTTGACTGTTCTCCATGCCTCGCATTCACACTGGATATCATGAATGAATGGATGAATGATCACTTATGTATAGGACCATTCTTTTGGATTTGTACATGTCTTGGAAGACATACCCTATGTTGACTTGGGGGCATAGATGCGTTGCTAGAGGCCGCTCTATGTTGGTGACACCTTTCGTGGGTGTGTCACATGCAAGTGGTAGTTTGTTGGATTATGCCCGTTGACACACGCTAGTTAGTGTCATTACCGATAAAGCATGGACGTATTGGGTCACACGCCAAGTATTGGTTCCAGATCACCACTAGTCAAAGAAGAGACAAAACTAGAAAATAGTTCCCGTGGGCCAGGCACGAGCTGTGCATAGTGGCAAGACACGCGCCAAGTATTGGTTCCGGCATCACCACTAGTCAAAGGGGAGACAAAATTAGAAAATAGTTTTGTTGGGCCACGAATGACCATACCTGATGAAGGTACTTCTGTGCCCAGTGGCCAAGTACGAGCCCAAGCCAGGTGTGACTTGGGTGTGCTCATATGAGCCAGCACGACTTTGCCCAGATAGAGGCACGGGCGTACCTTCGCTGTAACAACCTAATTAACTAGTCTTTTAAGACTTATAACTTTTGGTTACATGTAACTAATTCTAGGATTTATGATGCATGTTTTTGAACTGGCTTTGGTGGTTCCATAAGAGTGATATGAAGCTTGCAAGTCATGGTTACACACTTGAACATCTTGGTGCATTTGAGCGGTTTCTCTCTCTCTCTCTCTCAAACTCTCTTGTGAACTAGGCATTATGGTGCAAGGAGAACTAGGCTTGTGGAGTGCTTTAGTTTACTAACTAACTCTCTACGAAGTGAGGGGCCAAGTGAACTTGGGGTGGATATCATTAGAGGTACACTAGTTTGTGTACAACACTTCCAATGCATAAACCAAGATCAAGGAGGCATTAGCTTGAGGGGTATAATTCTATTACTCTTGTTATTATTTCTTGTTACTTAGTCATGGTTAAAATATGGTCCATTGCGTGTATATTGGTGTCTTAATTAGAAAAATTGTTTTATAAACCTTTTGCTTCCGTTACGTTTTCTTAGAGTCACCAATACCTAACATAGGGTTCATAGGGATAGCACTCGGTTGATGTTGGAACGTTACTCGCATATAGATACCGATAGAGAGAACCTCCTTTGGTTCCTAGCCGTTGTCTTGCATTCACCGATCGGTTCACTCCACAAAGATTGTATTTCTTAAATCCTCCTATGGTGATTTTAGTTTCCTTAAAAAATGCATATGGATCTTGATGTGACGTTTTAAAAAGTTTAAGATTATTGTACCTTACTTCATGCTTTTGTAGCTAATATAAATGTTTTATAAAAACTGTACAACCCAAACATAGAAGACTAGTCGAGTAGTAGAAAAGAATAATAAATATAGTAGGGCATGCTATAAAATCAGACGAAACACTTCAAGAAGTTTAATATTTAATAACATGTGAGCATAAATTATCCATAAGGTAAATGAGAGTATTCTAACTCTTAAAAACATAATGAAGATGTCCATGTAACTTTAAATTAAAGAAGTGAAACGTGATGTCAACAAACAAATTCATTTGGATAGCTTGGACCTCTACTTTAAAGGCTGAAATTCAATGCCTTCAAGAAAAAACAAAGTACAAGATGAGTAGATATCGACTGACTCCAAGAACTCGATGCTAAATTCATGTTCCTTTTGGCTGCTTTTAAACTGAAATAATTCAATAGTAAGCCATCCATCCTGTCTTAGATGTGGAACACAAGAAGTCGAATAATTGGTCTCATTTTCCAATTTGTATTGGAATGTCATTGGTATGTTCTGATCCATACCACAATGTTTCATGACAAGATTCACAGTGTATTGCACACCAGGTGACAGAAAATGAGTGCTCACTTCTACTTTGAGAGGACGGTATGGCCAACCCCATAAGGCATTAAAAAACCTGCACATATAACAATGGTATGTATTTCAACTATTTCGTATAATATACTTGAAAATTCGTAGCATCAAAAATAAAGAAATGACCTACTTTTATCAATATCTTAATGGTGATATTGAAATAACCTACTTTTATCAATATTGAAAGTCTAACGATGGTTTCTTTTATCATATAGTCTCACGATTATAACATATATACTTTATTTTTATTTTTTTAATAGAAATCCTAGGAAACACCTTAATCAAGCGCGGACCTGCCCTATGGGCAGTTGTGCACGGGACACCAGTCATGTTTGTTCGCGTAGTGGAAAATTTTGATTTTTCCGACATGGTGCTACGACTCAAATTTTCGGGTGCTACCAGTCATACAAATAGCTTTATACGTTGGTAATATGGTTTCATACATGCTTTTATAAGGTTTGTTCAATTTTTATATTGTCCACTTGAAAATGGTGAAACCATGTAAATCATGCATCTCGTGGCAAGGTAACTAAGATGAGAATGAAGACCTTTTACAGTATTTACAAAACTCATCTCTTTTGTGGATTTCAAATAGAGTTACTACGAACGTTTTGAATCAGAGTAATAAGATCACCAATACCTAGAAGAAAATAAGCTACAAGGGATCTATTTTATCGTTTGTACTATATTAATAGTGACTATTTTAGGAAATACGGTAATGCCTAATACCTACCGTAATAAGATCACTAATTCTTATAAGATTATTTATGCTAACAGCTAATTTGCTTTAGCAAATACTCAATGATTTTGTGATGACCGATACATGATCCCTTATGCATGTGTTTGAACTGTTATAGTGTTAACATGGAACACTTAGATGTTTTTAGACCATTAAGTAATTTATGACTAAGCTTATCAATCAAGAGACGAACGGGTGATGCTAAGATCGACTAAGCTTTCCACATGGTACATATGTTGGTTTGGTTTTTTAATCTTGACGTGTTGATTTTAGTAGTGTTTTAGTATTTATTTTAGTTAGTAAGTTAGTATTATTGTTTTTACTATTTGCTTAGTTAATGAAGTAAAATTATGAAGAGGGTCATGGTTGAGTGAGTTGACCGGGTATTTGGGAGAGTTGGGTAGTGGACTAGTTACTGGTTTTTTAATAGAGGAAAACGTGTGTCAGTGAGTATGTACTAGCTAGGTGGCTATATATAGCCCTTTTATTTTATTGAATATTAAGTCAAGAGATATGTAGTAGTATATTGCTCATCTTCTTCTTTTGTTTTTCTGCTTTTCTTCTTCAAAACCCACGTAACAGTATTTAGGGGTGCTCTGATTTTCCAACACTTGGTATCAGAGCCAAGGGGCTCTCATTTTGTGAGGGAGGTTCTTTGTGAACCAAGCATGTGAAGAAGACAACCGAAGTACATAAACGTTTCTGTGTGAAACAGATAAGAAGAAGATCTGTGTGATCAAGGAGAAGATCTGTGTGAGCCGAGTTCATGTGAAGAAGACGAGAGCAGCAAGTTTCTGTGTGAAACCCAGAAGAAACGATTTCTGTGATTGAGAGAAGCAACTGATCTGTGTGATCCTGTGGTGAAGATACCGCGTGAGAGAAAAGAAAAGGGAGAAGACACGATGTCGAGTTCCGGTGGAGCAGGCCCGGTTGTAACCGCGAGTAACCAAGGTAGTAGCATACCATTGCAATGTCCAAAGTTAACATCGACAAACTATACGAGTTGGTCGATTATGGTGGAGTCGATCCTACAAGCATACGGTTTGTGGGAAGCCATTGATCTGGTAACGGGAGGAGCGGTCCCAACGAAGACGAATTTAATGGCAAGAGCATTTGTGTTTCAAACCTTACCCGAAGATGTGTTACTTCAAGTGGCAAAGTATAAGAAAGCAAAAGACGTGTGGGAAGCGCTTCGTGTCTGGTTTTTGGGAGCCAATAGAGTTCAAAAGGCAAGGCTTCAAACTCTTAGAACCGAGCTAGAGATGTTGAAGATGGATGAGAAGGAGTCGATTGATGAGTTTTCGGGCAAACTTAGTGGGATTGCTACAAAGTTTAAGAGCCTCGGGTCAAGTTTGGAAGACGAGATTTTGGTAAGAAAGTTACTTAACTCGGTTCCTAAGAAGTTTTTACAAATTGTAGCTTCTATTGAACAATACTCGGAGATAGAAAATATGTCACTCGAGGAAGCCGTGGGAAGGTTGAAGGCATATGAAGATAGGATCAAAGTTCTTGATGTGGAGGATGATTTTCAAAACAAGTTGTTGCTTTCAAAGGAGGATTGGGAAGAGAGAAGTAAGCGTGGTGAATTTGAGCAATTTAGACAAGGACGAGGTCGTGGTCAAGGAAGAGGTCGCGGCTTTGGTAGAGGTCGAGGTGGCCGGTTTCAATCAAATAAAGACCGAAGGGAGCAAGGTGCGTATAGGGATAAAAGATATATCAAGTGTTATAATTGTCAAGAATATGGCCACTATGTGTACGAGTGTCCTAAGCAAGAACCGAAGGAAGAAGTGGCTAATTTGACTCGAGATGATGATGAGCCGGCATTGCTTTGATGAGGAAATGAGTCAAGATTAAGGGGGTGAATGTTGGTTTGGTTTTTTAATCTTGACGTGTTGATTTTAGTAGTGTTTTAGTATTTATTTTAGTTAGTAAGTTAGTATTATTGTTTTTACTATTTGCTTAATTAATGAAGTAAAATTATGAAGAGGGTCATGGTTGAGTGAGTTGACTGGGTATTTGGGAGAGTTGGGTAGTGGACTAGTTAGTGGTTTTTGAATAGAAGAAAACGTGTGTCAGTGAGTATGTACTAGCTAGGTGGCTATATATAGCCCTTTTATTTTATTGAATATTAAGTCAAGAGATATGCAGTAGTATATTGCTCATCTTCTTCTTTTGTTTTTCTGCTTTTCTTCTTCAAAACCCACGTAACAGTATTTAGGGGTGCTCTGATTTTCCAACAACATATTGGAATTTTTCAAAATCACGTGGAATCTTGTGAATATGGTTAGGCTATTCTTGAATAATGTTTGGCGTGTACGTTTTTTTATTGTTTTAGACGTTATTAGTGGAGTAAGCTTGCGATATTGCCTACTTACCTATAGCGGATTATCAATACTTAAGAAATGGTTATTAAGAGAGGAAAAAAATTATCATAATCGGGATAGAAGCTACACTTCTCCCAGGGATGGGAAACCGCTAGTGAGATGGTTGACACAAACCCCATCAGCCGCTAGTGCCACATGCCGTGTGAGGAGGTTGAAAATTAGTTTCCGGTGTGATATTTGAGGTTGGAAAAACCTTGGAACAGTTACTTTTAAATTTGTTTTGTCAGATTCGAGATGAGGCAAAAGTACTTGTAATTGAAGAGGTGAGTAAGGTGATGGATGCAATGGAGGCTAACCACCATACCTACAAAGAGGAGTTAACCAATAATTTGTGGGTGGTTGTAGTTGTTGAGATTTTTGTACATGTAAGCCACCTACCTTCGAGGGAAACCAGACTCGGTGGCTAGCCTAAGGTGAATTGTTGAGGTGGAGGTTTCATTCCACACCATTATTGTTTTGCTAATAGCACGGTCCATTCGCTGCCAATCTTCTACGTGGGGCAGCAAAGGATTGGTGGGGCGCTCTTGGTATAGCAAAAGGGTGAAGCTTTAATTGAGTCAATGTGGGAGTGGTTTCAGGAGCTCTACATGTAGAAGGTTATATCATAAGTGTAGGTGGAGAGGATCATAATTGAGTTCCTCATTATGAAGCAAACAACTGAGTCTATTATTGACATTAATGTATTATTTTTGGAGAAATGTTGGTTTTGCTTTGAGTATGTGGCAAAAGAGAAAATAAAGATCTTCTAAAGACTGAGATGAGGGAGTTTGTAGATTCATCAAAGTACTACAACCAAATGATGGGTGTTGTGTAGGGCACGAGAGTTTGAACTAGAGAAGCAAGAATCAGTGAGACAAGCGAAGAGAAAAGTTGAGCAAGTTGAAGCCGCAGTGATAAGGCCAAGTTAATGGAGTTGAAACCGGGGGAAAGAAAGAACCATCTAAATGCTAGAGGTATGGTATAAATAGATATCACACTGGGGGGATGCTAGTATATGGCTCCGGGGTGTTTTAAATGTGGCCAACTAGGTCGCATGGGCAAAAACTAAAAAGTGGCTGCCAAGATTTGTTTCAACTATTTCCAACCGGGACACATGAGAATTGTATGCCCGAAGTTGAACTTGAGAGATGACAAAGAGGTTGCACTGACTACACTAAGGATCACTAACATGGGTTAGGGAAAGAAGAAATATGCAGCCAGGGGAAGGGCCCGAGCTTTTTAACTTACTGTTAAAGAGGTCAAAGTTGAGCCAGACGTTGTTGCGTGTACCTTTTTTTGTAACCTAGTAGCCGCACTTGTAATGTTTAATCAGGTACTGGTAGGTCTTTTGTATCATTTCTTTTTATGAAAATTTCAAGCACGTATCTGTAAATTAATAAATGTCAAGTAGAAATAGACGATGTCAAGCCTTTAAATGTCTCGAATGTGTACAAGGGTATCATGATATAGCAAGAGGGGGAGAATTTGGCGATAGACCTAATTCCGATAGCTATATGGGAGTTTCATGTGGTTGTGGGTATGGATTGGTTAGGCCGACATCAGGCTACGATCGTATGCAATCATAGAAGAGTTAGGATTCAGAGTCCAAGTAGGGGAGAACTTACCATCATTTGTGAGTGGAGAAAAGGAGGAGATGCCTTCTACACAGTTTCTAAGGTAAGGAAATACTTACTACACGGGTGTTTGCAGTCTTAGTCTTTGTAGTTAGATGGTAAGAAGGAGAAAGGCATACTGGATATGTTAGATGTTCTAGTGGCCAGAGAGTTTCTAGAAGTGTTTCCAAAGTACTTGCCGGGAACTCTCCTAATTTGCACGTATATTTCAAGATCAATCTAGTATCGGGTGCAGCTCTCATATCTAAGGTAATACCATTTATCTCCACTAGAAATTAAGGAACTAATGAGTTTTATGAAGAGCTACTGGATAAAGGGTTCATCAGACCGAGCAGTTCGCTTTTGGGTGGTGCGCCGATTTTGTTTATGGAAAAAAAGATAGATCCTTCAGCATCGACTATAGAGAGTTAAACAAACTTAGTGTGAACAAATATCCACTAACACAAATAAACAACTTATTCTATGTGCTTTACGGAGCCACATGGTTTTCAAAAATAAACTTGTGTTCAAATTGATTAAAGGTTCGAGAGGAAGATATTGTGAAGACATCTTTTAGACCACGTTATGATCGCTACGAGTTCGTGGTCATGCTTTTTAGATTGATGAATGTGCCTACAACACTCATGGATCAAATGAATAGAGTGTGTGTAGACCTATGCTCGATAAGTATGTGGTTGTGTTTATAAACGACATTCTGCTATATTCTAAGACTCGAGAGGAGCACAATTGACATCTTAGACGATTGTTAGAACCTTTAAAACGAGAAAAGCTTTATGCAATGTTTTCTAAATGCGAGTTTTTGCTACAAGAGGTTTAGTTTTGGGGTCAACTCATGAACAAAGATGAAATTAAAGTGGATCTTGCCAAGATAGAAGAAATCGCGAAGTGGGAATAACCAAAGAGTCCGACGAAGATTAGAAGTTTTTTGGGTTTGTCCGGATACTACAGGAGAATTATTGAAAATTTTCTGAAGATAGTGGTTCCGTTGACTAAATTCACTATCAAGAATGTGAATTTTAATTAGAGAGCTGATAACAAAAGGCACTCTAGACCTTGAGGGGTAATTTATGCCAAGGTCCGGTGTTGATCTGGATGGAGTGGAAGACCTAGTAGTGTTTTTTGATGCATCACAAGGGAAGGTAATAGTATATATCTCGTGACTTAAAAAACCTCACGAGAGTAACTACTTGACGCATGATTTAAAGCTGGCATCTATGGTTTTCTGTTGATGGTTTGGAGGCACTATGCATGGTGTGAAGTGTAGTATCAGTACATATTATAAGAGTTTGAAATACGTAGAAGAAACTTTAATATGAGACAACGGAGTAGGCTAGATCTTGTGAGAATTACGATTATGAGTTACTTTACCATCCGGTTAAAGCTAATGTTATTTAGGACGCATTGAGTAGGAAGGCAAGATGTATACTCCTTCAGGTGTAGTGTATGAGATTAACTATGACTACTTCCTTAGTTGTATGATCATTAGAACGACTCAAGCGGAGGTTATCAAGAAATTAAACGAGTACAAAAAGCGGGTTAATGGGTTAGGGCCCAAATATTTCAGAGACAACCAATATTTACTAACCCGATACGAACGGATTTGGTACCTAGTGTGGGGATGTTAGGACGGATTTTCTAGATGATGTACACAATTCAAAGTTTTTGATTCATCCTAGGCTACTAAAATGTACAAAGATCTACGAGTTAAGTATTGGTGACCCGCGATGAAGAGGGACATTGCTAAGTATGTTGAAAGATGTTTGACATTCTTAAGGGTTAAGGCCGAGCATTGAACACCTCATGTGAAGCTCCAACCTCTAGAGAAATTAGTATGGAAATGAGACCATGTTACGATGCATTCTCTCATCAAGTTACCCTGAAATCCGAGGAAGTTTTATTTGATTTGGATCATAGTGGACCAGTTGACGAAGAGTGCGCAGTTTATCCCTATTTAGGAGACTTTCTAGTCAGAAAAGATGGCCGATGTGTTTTTGAAAGAGGTGAGCTCGAGGCATGGGCTGCCCGTGTTAGTAGTGTATGACTAGGTACGATAATCACTTATACATTTTGGGGGATGTTTTATGTTGATATGGAATGAAGTTGCACTTTAGTATAGTGTATCACCCTTAGACACATGGTCAGGATGAGAGGACGATACAAACATTAGAAGATATATTGCTTAAATGTGTGTTTGATTTTGGGGATAATTGAGATACTTACCTATTGGCCGAGTTTTCATATAACAGTAGTTATCACGCTAGTATTGGTATGCCTCCATATGATATGTTATATGGTAGGAACTGCAAAATTTCTATTTGCTAGGGTGAGGTGGGCTAAAGGGAGCTCGGAAGCATACTTAGAAAATATGGGAGAGAATGCGTGCAGCAAAGAGTAAGCAAAAGAATTATGCTGATAAGAGACGCTCAGAATTGGAATTTCAATTTGGTAATTATGTGCTAATAGAGGTTTCACCTTCGAAGGGTGTTATCCCATTTCCGAAAGAGGAGCAAGTAACCCCAAGGTATATAGGACCGTTTGAAGAGTTAGCATGTGTTAGCAAGGTGGCTTACAGAATGGAGTTACTTGAAAAGTTGTCAAGGATTCATAACACCTTCCACATGTACGTCTACGGACGTGTTTACATGACGAGTCTACTTTGTGCCTATGGAGGATATAACCATTCACGAGAAGTTGAACTATGTGGAAAGTCCAGTAGTGGATTTAGAAAGAAAGGTCAAGACATTAAGGAACAAACAGAATCCACTAGTGAAGGCTCATTAGGAACATTGTCGTGGGGTCCGAGTGGATTTTGGAACCGGCAGAGAAAATCAAGAGGAACTACGTATAATTGTTTAGTTAAAGATTTCGAGGATGAAATCTGTTTAAGTGAGGAGAGTTAGGATACCCCATTTTAATTTCAATAATATAATCTATATTAATAGAACTTCTATCCTATTTAAGGTGCTTTTTGTTTATGTTGGAACTTAATTTAAAAAGAATGAATTGTGAAGGACTAGTATGGCAACTTGACAAACTCTTACATGAGTATAAATATCTAGATTAGGGTGCAAAACCTAAGAGGCTATTTAGTTTGAAGGATTCCTTTGGAAATTTATGGAATTGGAATCCAATTCTCATACATTCTCATGTTTGTTTCACTTTTGATGGAAGGAATTGGAATTTGGGATGAAAAAACTTTCCCTCAAATGAAGGAATTGAGATTCCTTCTCATCATCAATGGAATTGAGATTCCATCTTCTCACCAAGTTTCTCAATGACTCAACACAAAAAGGTGAGCAGCGGTGGTGACGAAGACCGAGGCAGCGACCGGCTACGGCGATCGAGGCGGCGACCGGTGATGGTGACTGAAGTGGTGGCCGGAGACGACTACCAAGGTGGCGACTGGTGTGGGGATTAGGCTACGGTGGTGGCGGGGACTGGCGACGGTGACCGAGGCGGTGACCGGTGACAGTGATTAGGGCTACGATGATGGTGAGTGTCTTTCCCTTGCTTTTGAGAATTCCCCCTTTTAATTCTCATTGTCTTGCCAAACTGAAAAGGGGAGAAATTACTTTTCAAATCAAATTCCTTCCTATTTAAATTCCTTCCAAGATTAAAATTCCAATTCTTAACATTCCATTAAACCAAGGAGCAAAGTTTGATCTTTTTCACACCAGGTCTATGTATATGGTGCGTTACTCATCAAGTCGTTTTCATGGTGAAAGGCTTAATTGTATTTGAGTGCGATTGCGTGCTTATAATATGATAGGTGAACAATTATGATATTACTGAATGATAGTTGTTATAGATTGTACGATGAAACATGCTTTATATAGTATGACAATGATTATAGATATAATAGCTGGCCTTATTTTCATGATATTGGTTTATTATGCCTATTTGAAAGTTAGAGTAGAAAGTCACAATCATGATAGCATGAAATCTGGATATAATAAGTATGAATACGTCTGCTAAATGATTGACAATTAAACGTGACGATTACGAATGGAACATACACACTAGTTATAATTGTGAACATATTATATGGTTTCGTGTGTACTAGAAATGAAGAGTTGCTGATTCTACATTATTATCGTGTGTTCAAGATTGGTTATGTTTGATAAAGAACAATTAAATGATTCATTAAAGATGGAACTAATCAACTAAAGAATGACCTTATGATGGACATGTGTTCATAAATAGTGCGAAGGGGATAGTTCCTACTTATTTGGATGCATGACGAGTCTAGTTGAATATTACTATACAAATCTTAATATTTTAAAGTGAGAAGGGGATAGTTCCTACTTATTTTAATAAAGTCACTCAACCTTTATTTCACAAACATGCATGATCTTAATAGAAAACTTTTCAAATTATATGAAATAACACTTTAATTAATTATTATCATATCTGATGTAAAGTAGTAATATCTCATTCATTCGGTTGAAAAATAATAATAAAAATCTTAATATTTTAAATAGGTGAATATAAGATTAAAAGAGAATCTAACCTTGAATTTTCGTTGGGCTCAGAGATAAGCTCTTCTCCAGTTATGCACGTTGTTGCGGACACAAGCTCAATGAATTCTCCATTATTATTTATTGAAATCACCTATAGGGTACATTAATCAATTTTTATGTCAGTGAGTATTACCTGTTTAAAATATAATATATATCTCAAAAGACGTATTAACTGTAATCTATTGTTACTACTTTATTCTTCTATTTACTTACAGTTGTTTTTAAGAATATAATAAAATATGATCGTACATGACACACCTTGAAGAGGGACCCAGTTTAAGAGGAGACCCAAGACCCAACTTCTATATACTCATATTATATTATTTACACACATAATATAATTTTATAATTTTCAAATCCATTTAATAAGACATAATACTAGAAAGTTTATATTTAAAATAGTTATTTATAAGCTTAAGGGTTTAGTTCATAAAAGTGTATTCAACTATACACCTTTTGCTATTGTATGTATTGAACTTTTAAACTTACCGTTTGATGTACTGAAATTTACACAACTTACCTTTTAATATACCTAACCTGTTGTAGCGGGTTACTTGATGAGGTGGAGCAGGTCATACTGACGTAGCATATAACTTTGAAGATGACATGGACTTCATTCTAGAAAATAATATAAAATTTGTTTAAATTAAATATTTATTTATTTTTTAACCTAAAATCTCCAGTTCATATTCTTTAGATGACACCCCCAAATCTTCATAATCTTCTTTCTCATAGAATTTACGGCGGCTTGAAACCCTTCTATTTTGATATGAGTCCGGCGGATTCACTCAGTTTTTGTGACGGGACTTCGATCTGACTTGAAACCACCACTCGTCTTCTCCGACGGGACATGAGTCTGCTGGGTTTTTGCGTTCGTATCATCTGATTTTTAGGGTTCTTGTCCACAGCAGATTCAAAGCTTTCGATTAGGGGTCATTCGATTTAGGTTCGAAGGTATGATGGTTTTTAGGTTCATGTGATTTTAGTTTAAGGGTTTTGATTCTTGATGTGAGTTGTGATTTAGGGTTCTTGATTGTGTTTATTCCATTCTTGAAGATGATGATGAAGAATGAATGTTTTTCACATCTGGGTTTGAACCTATGGTTTCATGTAATTTTACTTTATGGGTTTGATTTTGAGTTTTAATGTAAGGTTGTTGATTGTTGCAATTTAGGGTTCTTGATTGTGTTTGAATATTTCAAACTTGAAGATGATGGCGATGAAGAATGAACATTTTTCAGAAAAAAAGAAGATAAATGAGGTGGCAATAATATGTGGCATGAATTGTTGAGTTGGAATCATAAAAAATAATTCAAAAAAATTAATTTACCGGTAACCTAATTAGCAGGTTAAATGATACATTAAAATGTAAGTTTTGTAAACTTCGGTACATCAAACGGTAAGTTTGAAAGTTCAGTACATAAAATAGCAAAAGGTGTATAGCTGGATACACTTTTATGAACTAAACTCTAGGCCTAAAACACATATATTAGGAAAACTTATTCATTGTTCGGGAATCGAGAAGAAAATATGAGGTATCGAGGTCGAGGCAATCAAGGAGATACCTGTATATTTAATGTTCAATCTATATCACAAGTCAGATTTGTTTAGATATATAATAGTTTTTTAATGTTTCAACTATCAATTGTTGAAGTCTAACTTACATTACATATAGTTTAATGTTTCAATCTACATTTCAATAGAATCTTGTTTACTATTCTAGTAACCTTGACTAGTCTAGTAATAGTTGTATACATGTCCTTTTTCCAAGGTCCGCGTGGATGCTTCTTATACTAATCAATGTTGCACATGTAGATGATGATTGATTGCATTTGAAGTGAATGTGTTTTATGGTTGGTAAGATCGTTTTACATCTGTTTCATGATCATTACATCTTGAAAATTAGTCTTTATTACTTTGTTACATCCGTTATTTAATATAATTTAAATTTTTAATGGTTTTCTGTTAAATTAAGATATTTTTATTAATTTTCTTAATTTTTATAACCGTACTTTGTGTACTCTGTAAGAAAGTTTCACTATGTAAACCTTACTTTATGCATACATATATGTGTATATGTTTAAAAATAGATATTATTATATAAATTTGTAGGCATATGTACCCAAATTTGCAAACGCTGAACGGCCATCTCCATCCTCACACACCACCATAAAGAGAGGTCGGAGTGGGCACGTGGTTGGCCTACACCGTGCCGTGGAGAATGCCATCCTGCAATTTGGTTGTATGGTGGACGGCTTAAGGTGGTGGGTACCGTATAGTGGTGGATGGTTGTGGGTTGGTTTTGTGGGCCAGTCTCATTTCTTTTTGTTGTTTTTAATTGGTAGTGGGTATTAGATGAGCGTCAACATGTGGTATGATAGGAAGTGACTACTACAAGACTAAGTGCTGGGTTGAGTGATATGAAAGAAAAACTATCTTGGCAGTATGGTGGATGTGATGAGGGTAACCACTACTAACACTCTAATTGCATTCATCTCTACAATTTCCCCTCACTCCATCTTCATCTTCACCCACCACAGAGTCACATCTAGCTTCATCTTTGTGCCCTCCGCCATCAATCGTTGCCCTCTTTAATTCCACCCCAAATCGATTTAAGTTTGTGGGTCGATTTATCAAATATAAAGTTAGGGTCATGTGTTTCTTGAGTTGCTCAAATGCATTGTGTACAATTGTTATTATTAATGATTGTAATTGATAATATGTTGGTTGATTTGATGATGTGAGTTTTTATATGCGATCTATTCCATCAATCAAAATTTGATTCCACCTTAAATCATAGATTCATAGTCAAAGAGATGTACTGGAGAGGCAAACACAACCACCATCCATCTACAGCTTTAGTTACCTATAGGCTTGGAAATTCGGGTCGTGTTCGTGTTAAATGGTTCGGGTCGTGTTTGTGTCAACCATTTCCGTGTCACTTTCGTGTCGACCCAATTTTGACCCGGTTTAATTTCGTGTCGTGTTCGGTTCGTGTCACTTAATTCGTGTTCGGTTCGGATCGCGTTTTCGTGTCGACCCATTTTTTGGAGAAAAAAATCAAGTTATGTTTTCGGTCAAATAACTTGACTTTCATGTCGGGTTTTCATATCGAATTATTTTTAAAAAAAATGTTGCATGTATAACTTTCTTATATCAACTTTACTAAGCTTTTATTACGCATGTTAATTCTTTATTTGTTCAACTTCGCAAGCATCAAAAATATAAAACCATTATAACAATTCTAACTTCTAAAACACAAATACATATATAATTCACAACATAAGTTCGAGAATTCAAACATACGACTAAAAATCATCAAACACACGAATGTATCATCCTATTAACGGTCACAGTGACAATAGTTTTGCACCTTCAAAGTCCAAACACCTTACCATCTCCGCTAGTCTCTAAGATGCATCGTCATATCTAATTAACAACGACGTAGAGAGAAATATAAGTAGGAAAATATGAAATGACGAAACTCGCAAGGGATGTGGGTGTCGACCGAGGGTGGAGGGGGCGTCAGGGTGTTTGCATGGAGCCGTGGAGGTGGCCGGTTGTGTCGGCAGTCGTAAAGTCGCGAGTCGCAACACATGGAGGCTAGGGCACACACGTTCTTTCCCCTTTTTCCCTTTTCTTCTTACTTAATTCTTATTTCTATTCTTAATTTCTTATGAATATTTATTAATTTTATCAAAATTAAGATTTGCGGTATTTGATTTGACTCACAATTTTGGAGGTAAAATGAAAATACTGAGAATGAGTCCCGCCATTTTGATATTTCCTAACTATACTAGTTACTTAGTTAATGACTTAGTTCATATTTATAATTTAAAATTTCTAAATATTTTTTTGGGTTTTTTTTATTTTTACTATAAAAAGATCGTGTTAAACGGGTTACCTTCGGGTTATCGTGTTCGTATCGTGTTCGTGTCGAAAAGTTTTGTGTCATTTTCGGGTCGACCCATTTCTGACCTAGTTCAGTTTCGTGTCGTGTTCGTGTCGACTTAAATCGTGTTAGGTTCGGGTTTGGTTTCGGGTCGTGTCAGGATTTGCCAACCCTAGTTACCTACACGGGCTGCATCTCATCTTGTACTATGCTTTTTACCCCATTTAATTTTACTAGATTTAGATACTATGATTTGTAAAAATTAAAAAAATATGACAACTTTAGGAAGTATATAAAATGTAATCACAATAAGATATGTAGTATATATAATAAATATAGGTAGGGACTAAAAATTTGAATATGTATAAGTTATATTATTGATATAATCTAAACTTTGTTAAATTTATTCATAAGTTAATGTAGTGTATAAGAAATTTGAATTGAATAGATATGTTATCGAAAATTAAATAGATTTAAAGTCAAAATTGAGTTTCAATGACCATTATTTATATATATATATATATATATATATATATATATATATATATATATATATACTATATTAGATGTCAATTTGATACACATGTTAGTTTTAAAAAATAATAAATATTAAGCATTAATAAAAAAATATTAAACGATCATAAGAAGTGGAAGAAAATAAGAATTTAAAAAGATGATTAATAATAACTCTAATATGTTCAAATAATCTTAAAATAAATAAAAGACTAATTTAAAAAAAATTATTATACGATCTGAATCATTTATTTAAAAAATATTTAATCTTGATCATTTATTTATTTATAATCAAAAAATCAATTTTGACTTTTTAGAGTAAATTTTTTTTTAGATAATTTCATATACGCCCTTTATTAAATCATATAAAATCTTATTTGTCCATCTTAATTTACAAATATCATATTTACCCTTTATAATATTTTAAAATATCATATTTAACCAAATTCTTAGTTTTATTATTCTAAAATATTTTATAACAATTTTAATTCCATTTTAATTATAACCAGTAACGTTTAACTTTATTATTGTAATTGTAAAAATAATGATTGATGATTTATATAAGAAATACAATCATGTTTCTTCTTATCATGCTACCATTTTTCTGCTGTCATGTCTGCCCTGCTGCTCGCATCAATGTTTCTACCGCTGGTTAGAGTGTTGATATCGTACATTCTTTTTAATTTCCTATTTAATCCGTGTTGTATTATTGAATACGTATATTTAATATTTATTAGTTTTTAAACCAATCCGTGTATTACACGGTCATGTAATTTAGTATTAATAATAACTAAATTTAACATTTTGAACCGGTCAAAATAGTAGGCAAAAAGTCAAAGAAAAGGAAGCAATGTAATTTGGGTGTCATTGGTCGATAACTGTGTGTATTGGTCAAAGCGCTCAAACAAATGCGCTGTGTGTTATTAAAATGAGGTTAAGATTTTTTTTCAAATATAATCTATTATGTTTTCTTTTAAATATGAGAGTAAGATGTTAAAGATCTATTATTTACGTTAATAAGAGACACTATATGTATATAAAAACATAATAAGTAATGTTTAATTATAATATAAAAAATCTTTACTTTGAAGATAGTTATGCCGTAATAGATTGTACTTTATGTAGAGTAGTGTTATTTATGTGACTATTATTATGAACTTAATAAAATTTACTTGTTATTCAGGAAATTAATAATAAAAAAATATGCGAAACTAACTCCACATATTCCACAATGCTCTAATACTCTTGTTCGTGTGGATTTAACTTTTCCTTGCGTGACAACCGCCACCCAACGGTGGTCTGATCCCCTCTTAGGCTAAGCGTTATGGTTAACCCGTGACCTGCTGGTTCCTTTGGGGTAAATGGCGGGTTCGCAAGGAACACCATTACGGTGTTTTGGGGTTTGCAGCGGGTAGAGGCTTCCGGGTATGTTTACACACGAAATATTAAACCCAACCCCACCCTCCTCCAACGGCTATTTTATTTAATATATAGCCGTTATACGGCATTTTCTATATATATATATATATATTCTATTCCCTAACCATTTTTACACCACATTTCATCATTCTCTCTTCTCTTCTACTAATTCTCTTCTACATTTTATATTCTTCTTTATTTTTTATACAAAATTTACATTATAGATAACATAAATTTCACTACACCTCCGTCATCCGGACGTAACCGATCGAGAGTTACAAGTTCTACACCACAACGGTCCATCGATCCTTTCCTTGTGTCGCAGCAACAATCAATGCCAATGTTCGCTCCACCACGGTTACCTATACCGGAATGCTTAGCCAACAACAACATATTCCGCTCTCCGATATTGGCTACCCGCTTCCACAACTCCGAGTCAATATCAACAAATGGAATTCTCGCAACAACAAATACTACAACAACAACAACAACAACTACATGTTCAACATTTACGAGAAACGCAACAACATCAATATGCGTTACAAGATGAAGATGAAGATGATGATGATGATGATGATGAAGAATTCATTGCCGAAACCCAACAAGAGCAACAACAACAACAACGAAAGGGAAAGCAACAAGTTGTCGAAACCAATCCGAGTAAAAAGTTTCCAACGCGGGCAAAATCTCAAAAGTGGACACCCACCAAAGAAGTCGGTTTGGTAAAAGCTTGGATCGACATTTCCGAGGATCCAAATGCGCAAGCGGCCGGTATTTTTTTAATTATTATTATTATTACTATTACTATTATTATTATTATTATCGTTATTTATTATTATTATTATTATTATCGTTATTTATTATTATTATTATTATTATTTATTTTTATATATTTATGTAGGTAGTTTTTGGGAACGGGTTTTGACTACGTTTCGAAAGGAACTCGGGAAACCCGGCAACTACCGAGGGGTGCATCAACTAAATGCGAAGTTTCAAGATATCAACCGAAAAGTAACAAAGTTTGTCGGCATTTACAACAACCTCGACAAATCAAGAGCTAGTGGCTCGAGTGACGCGGATATCTTAGCGGAGGTGTATTAGATACACTTGAAGATGAAGGAGATTATACGCATCAAACGCAACTTTCCGCCTCTTTAGATAATTATATTTTATTGTCTAGTTTTAAGTTTAAATTATGTAATGTTTTAGTTTTTATTTTTTTTAGAATTTAAGAATTTAGTTTTAAGTTTAAATTATGTAATGTTTTAGGTTTTTATTTAAATTATGAAAAATATTATTTAGTTTTCGAAATACTAGTTTTAATTTATTTTATATTTACATTTATTAAATAAAATATTATTTACTTAAATAATTAATTGTTAAATTGAAAATAAAATAAAAAATTGAAAAGGAAAAGAAAAAGGAAAAGGGAAAAGGGAAGGTACAACACTAGTATGGGTAAAGAAAAAAAAAGTGGAGAGAAGATAATGTGGCGCTGATGTGACAGTGGGTAAGGAAAGGAAAAAAGGTAGGTACAACGCATAGCCTTACACCTACAACATCATCACCTTTGCCACCACCACCGTACCCAACCGCCACACTCTTATGGGTTAAAAATTATACTATCGATTGAAGTTAATACTAAAATGTTTACGATATAATATTAAGGATTAGATTACGTTATCTTTTACCATATAAATATAACTAGCTTAACATCAAACATGGTATTAAAAAAGACTAATATATATAGTAAAACAATTATAAAACATGCATAAAAATATAAAATCTCTTAAAAAAGAGAAATATATATTTAGATATCATAAATTCGTACATAGCGATCATTAATTTTTTTATAACATATTTATGATCAGGGCCGGCCCAAGCCCTGTGCAACCCGTGCGCAGGCCCAGGGCAGCATTTGGACCAGGGGCATCAAATATCTTAGTCTAATGTGTTATACTTAGGCTAGGTCCATTTAGATAAAAGGAAAATGTTTACAGACTTGGGCCTTGGGAGAAAAGGCGGAAGAACGAAGAGGCGAAGGGAAGGGACTAGATTCGATTGGAGAACGATGGGGCAGAGTCGGCGACGGGATAATATCGAAGAGACAAGTAGTCGAATGGTCGACTTTGAGACACCCAATGGCGATACTGATTCCATTCGATCTTTCCTACTCGGCTAATCCACCATCTTGCCCAAATTTCAATTTGCGATCCATTACACTCGATCTCTCCTACTCGGCTACTCGCGCGTTGTCCGTCACCGTGGCCATTGTCCACCTGCCGTCGGCCGTCGCCCCCTTTCTTGTTGCCTTTGCCGACTCGCCGTCGCCCTAAAGGTCTGTTTTTTTAAAACCCCTTATTTGTGTTACTGCGTATTAGTGTAATATGTATATTAGTATATACTAATTTCCGAATATCAATTTTTCAATCTGTAGGACTGTATAGTTTAGCGTTTTAGCTCTTGCAAGACCTAGATTTCTAATTCGTGAAGTAGTATGTCCGCTTCACTTTCATTTATATATTGAAATTAATATGTGGCGTTCCAATTCTGATTTTTAATTTGTTGTTTTTGCACTTTTTTTGCTTGCAAGTACTATTGCAGTAATGATAAAGTAATATGTTTGCTTCACTTTTATTCTTGCAAGTATATAGTAGTGAGCTAGTGATGGAATTAAGTTAATATGGTTGCTTATTTTTTTGCTTATGTCAATGAAAGTAGATGATAAGCTCTTCTTTTGTATCTTTTAATTGTTAGTTTTTTTACTGTAGGTACTAAATTTGATTCAAGCCTTAGTCTAAACTCGTTAGTGAGGTAAATCATTGAAGTCTTTCATAAAGCTTATTGGTGGTTATGTTTGTTTAAGTGAATCTTGTATTTTTGTATATTTAAGTTTAGTTCAGGCATGAGTTTTGTTATATATGTATATATTTACTTTTGCATTTCTCTTCTGTTTTATTTCTATTGAGCCCCCTATACAGTAGTTTGGTAGTTGTGTAGTTGATTGTTTCAGTGAGGAGATAATGGTTGGTTGCTAACGCTTATGACATTCTTATTTGCAATACACTAGCTTAAGGAATTTGACAAGTAAGATCATAATCAGTAAGCCTACGTTGGATAAGATAATTGTGGTCCATAGGTATGTTATTTTTCAATTAAATGTGTTTGTCAAATTTGAAGTTGGATACAAAATTTGTTGGTAACTAATATGTTTCATGATATTCTATTAACTATTATCGAAATCTTTATTGCTATTCTTCTTTTATCAAAATCTTTATTGTTGATTGTCCATTATGTTACAGGTGATCGAAGTTCAAATATGGATTAATGATGAAGAAGAAGATGACTCCATGGTGGTGTTTGTGGCTCGTATGAAGGATTTTGAAGGTGCTTTGACATTTTTTAATGTAAAAATACCAAAAAAGGTGTCTCTCTTTTACTTTTTAATAGTAAAATACAAATAAAGTATTGCGGTAGTATACAATCTAGAGGGGCATTTTTATAAAGTTTCGCCCAGGGCATCATAAAGCTTTGGACCGGCCCTGTTTATGATTAATTTTGAATTTGTAAATTTAAATAAATTGATATACGTGTTATATAATCATGAAAATAAGTACATATACTACTTATTGATTTAAACAAATGTTTTTATTAA